>JASDQU010311487.1:0-13589 GCA_032191745.1 Picea mariana
CTGATCGTGACCCAACTTTCACAAGCAATTTTTGGCAAGAATTGTTTAAGCTATAGGGAACCCAATTGCATCTCAGCACAACTTATCATCCCTAGACTGATGGTCAAACAGAAGTTGTCAACAAGTGTTTGGAAACATATCTGAGGTGTTTTTCCTCTGAAATGAAAAATCATTGGGCTCAATGGTTACCCCTAGCTGAATGGTGGTACAACACTTCCTACCATACAACTACACACATGACTCCTTTTGAAGCCGTATATGGATAGAAGCCACCTTCATTTCTCTCATACTTACCGAGTACCTCAAAGGTCCAGGCGCTTGACCAAAAACTTACAGTTTGAGAGGATATTCTCCGTACCCTCAAAGAGAACTTGGTCATGGCACAGAATTGCATGAAGAAACAAGCAGATCAAGGTCGCTCTGAATGTCAATTTGTAGAAGGGGATCAGGTGTTTCTGCAACTACAACCATACAAGCAAACTTCCCTCGAGACTGAGCATTGTCAGAAGCTAGCGCCCAAATTTTATGGTCCTTATACAGTTCTCAAGTGCATGGGACAAGTCGCCTATTAGTTAGCTCTGCCCAGTCATTCAAAGCTACATCCTATTTTTCATGTTTCCTTTTTAAAGAAGGTGATTGGAACTAGGTGCCAAATTCAAACCAACCTTCCCGAGTTAGCCGAAGAAGAATCAATTTGGCTACAGCCAAAAGCAGTTTTGGACCAGCGTGAGCATCGCCTGTGTCAGAGAACCATCAAGGAAGTGCTCGTCTAGTGGAAATATACAACTCTAGTAGATTCCACTTGGGAACCAACTACCATTCTACAACAGTTTCCACATCTCAAGGCTTGAGGACAAGGCTATTTTTAAGGGGGCAGACATGTTAGGGTCCTAACCCACACATAGGTAGAGCAATATATTTGGATGTAATAAAGGTCAAGATTAATAAGGCCTTTCAATAAAATAGAATAAGGTGGATGTAAGAAGACCTAATAGAAGCTTTCGCTTCTAGAAGGATCTTCCTCTAGATGCTTCTCTTCATAAACATATTTAGTATAAATTAGGGTCGAGGGTATGAAAACCCTAGCTTGGATATTATTGTAACAGAGCACTGCTCGACTGGAGGTTGCCCCCTCGAAGAGGCCCATGAACATTTATTTTTGAATCAAAGTGTTATTTATGTTGTTGTTCTTATATCATTTATGTGTTATTGTGGAGACTATGTTGGTTATATTACTGTTATTCTGTCATTTCTAGCATTTTATTTATGTTCTGCATACTTTTTATATCTGGTATATTACATAAATGAATCCTTGGCATTCTTTCCATGTGCACACCCTCTACACACTCTCTGCTACTCAATTTTGAACTCTGGAAGACCTGTGAAATTCCCCCTCATAATCAAAAAATCCATGCAATGTAGGTTTCCTAACTTCCTGTTCCACAACTCATATAGGCTATCATTGTCATGTACCAAATCTTGAACAATATTCCCTTGTAACTTGTATACATTTCCCTCTCTAACCCCAACAACCACTGCATTTTATAGGCTATCTTTCTATGGATGTATGAGTACCTTCCCTCTCTAAAAAGTAATGGAAAAACCCTCTTCATACATAGCTAATACTTAAAGCAAATTCTTCTTCAAAAATGGTATGTAAAGCACATCCTGGGCATCTAATGAACCTCTTGACTCAAGATGGAATGTAACTATTCCCTCTCTCTTCACTCAATCCTTGGAATCATCACCAATATGCACATGATGATGTGATTCCCTCTCTTTTATACTCCTAAATAAATCCCATGCTTCTATCATATGAAAAGATGCACCATTGTCTAACAATCATGTTGCACTGCGCATAGTTGTGTTGGTGGAAAGGAAAGAAACCAATGATAAATCCTTCTCAAATGTTGTTGAAAACTCATCAAGATGCATCTTTGTTGATGCTTTTTTCTGATTATTTCCATTACACTCATTATCATTCTATAGGCAGTGAGATTCATAATGTCCATTCTTATGACACAAGAAGCACTTGATTTTACTCAGGTCCTTCCTCTTCCTTGGTGTTGATACTCCATCATTGTTACTCTACTTTCTATAACTCTTTCATTTTCCCTTCCTTGTCTTACTGACAAGAGATACGCTCTCTTCACTACATCCCTACTTGTTTCCCTTAGACTCCTCCTGAGTCTCTTCCTAGATGAAACCATCCCAAAATCTCTACCAATTTGGGATATGTTCCCGAGAACAAACTCCCTTGAAAAATGGTTTGCATGACTTGGGAAGACCATTCAATGCCACATTCATGAGCTCTGCATCCTCTGTTTTCTCCCCTATGGTTGCAAGTTCATCATGCACTTATGTGATCCTCATGAGATAGCTAGTAACATTAGCATATCTAGACATATGCAACAATTTGGGTTTATTCCTTAAGACAATCTTCATATTCATGTTTTTTCTCTCGAATAAGCCTACGAAGGCATAAAAAGTAACTTTTCCCTTCTTCTTCTCGTACAAGTGAGGAATTAGATGATCCTTTATTGAATCCAAGATGACCCTTTGTGCTTTGATCTCCTTCTTATTGTGAGCTTCCAAAGTTGTTGGATCTGTTGGTTCAATAACAACTTTTTCCTCCAACTCCCAAAGGTCATACTCCTTAAATGCCAAAGTTACTCTTGCATTGCAAGAGAGGAAATTGGATACTCCATCCAATATGTCTTCAACTCTTAATGATCTTGTTTCCACCCCTAATACCTAATAAACCACCTTGGAAATAACATGTTGCTAAAAACTTCCCTGTACTAACCTATATGGAATTGTACATGACTGTCACCATTAGATCCCGTGTATGTATGAGACTGTGATCACTAAAACCCGTGTATGTATGAGACTTTGACCACTGCAACATGAATATACTTGATTGTTCTCAAATCCTCCCGTGTATTTATGTGACTATGCTTTCTATGACCCACGTACACCTTAGTAAACCTACAAAAGCTTAGTTCTTCCTCAATACAAATGTTTTCTTGAAATTTGTCCTTTTATTTATACATGTTGGTTATGGATCTGCTATGGATGTGAGATCTAGCTTCCCCTCAAATCACTTTCTTTGGTACCATGTTGATTTTCTCGGATTCAAATATTGGTATTCTCTAATACCATGTTCAAATTTATCCTACCCATCACCTGACAATTAATTCCAAATAAATCACTTACTAAATTAAAGCATAGATGAGTAATCAACTAGAAATGAATCAGAGGAATAAATAAGGAAACAAAATCATGCACACAAGAACATGCCTGAAATTCTTGAAATGTTGAATTTTCCAAAATGCTTGAAATTACAAGATGAAAGTAAAGAGGGATCAAAGAAATAAAGGTTTCACAACACCTTTTTTCAAGAAAAAAAACAAGCAAATCAACAAGGAAAATCAACCCAAAATGATCTTTGGATGGAAGATTCATTTGGGAAAAGGTTGAGGAAACATCATGTACAATGTTGGGGATGTGAGGGAAATCACTTCTATAGAAACTTCCCCCACATAGGATAAAGAATGAGGGTTGTCTAGAAAACTAAGGAGGATGAGATAGTGAAACACATGGGAGGAAGCATGCCAAATATGTATGCATTCTTGGACAAACAAAAAACAAAATATCAATCTCCCATTACTGAAGTGGAAGGTAAGATTGATAACCAACCTATACCAGTTTTAGTTGATTCTAGAGATATCGATAGTTACATAAAATCTAACATTGTTGAAATATTTCACTTGCAAAGTAAAAGGCCTAATGAATCTTGGTTAGTTTAGCTAGCCACAAGGGCTAAGAGGAAAATCAATGTGCTGGTTAAATATTGTCGAAAAGACATGAATTGACTCACACAAAGGTAGATGTAAAAAGCATACCATTCGATTCATATGATTTTCTAATTTCCATGGATTGGTTGGAAAAATATTATGTTTTCCTAGACTGTTACAACAAGACAATCACTTGTCTTGATGAATAAGGGAAACAAGGCAAGGTCGAAGGAGTTCCAAGAATTGTAGTTGTTAGATATATTTTAGTTACATAGTTGAAAAAGAGTTTAAGGAAGGGATGTCAGATATTTGTAAATCATATGGAAGAGGTAGCTAGAGACAAAGTGGCAAGCATTGAATAACATTCGGTCTTGAGAGATTTTGAAGATGTTTTTGAGGAAATTTCAGGACTTCAACCAAATATATACATTTCTTTCTCTATTTATTTGGTGCCATCACTTGTCCCCAATATCCAAGACACCTTACTTAATGGGTACATAAGAGTTGAAAGAGTTGCAAATGCAGCTTGAAGAATTATTAACGAAGGGGTATATACATTCAAGTGTGTCACCTTCGAGTGAAATAGTTCTCTTTGTGAATAATAACGATGGAACCTTAAAGATGTACACCAATTTAAGAAATTTGAATAAGGTCACTGTAAAGAAAAGACATCCTTTGTCAAGGATTGATGATTTATTTTTTCATATTAAGGGTGAAATAATATTTTCCAAGATTTAATTGAGATGAGATTATCATAAAGTGAGGATAATTGAATAAGATATCAACAGGACACCATTNACTGCCATTTGGGCTATCAAATGCACCAACAATTTTCATGTTCCCGATGAATGGAATGTTTAGAGAGTATATAGAAAAGTTTGTAATTATGATCCTAGATGATATACTCATATACACTAATTCAAAAGAGGAACATGAAAAACATTTAAGAATGGTGCTAAAGGGTTTAAGAGAATAAATTGTACGCCAAGCTAAGTAAGTGCATATTTTATCAAAAGACGATTCACTACTTGGGGCATATTATTTCAACAAATGGGATAGTAGTTGACCATAACAAGATAGAGGTAATTAGAGGATGGAAAATTCCAAGAAATATGATAGAGGTAAGATCATTCATGGGTGTTTCCAGTTATTATCGAAGATTCATTAAAATTTTATCAAATATTGCAACCCCATTGCATCCTTTGAAAAGAAGAGAGTGAAATTTTAATGGAATCCCAAATGTGAAGAAATATTTGAAGATCTGAACGACAATTTTACAAGTGCACCAATATTGAATATTGCATATCTAGACAAATCTTTTGTGGTGTGCATTGTTTTTTGCAAGGTAGGGCTCAGTGGAGTTTTCACAAAAAAGGATCATGTGGTATGCTTTGAGTCTAGAAAATTAAAAAAACATGAGATTAATTATGCTAACCATGATATATAATTAGCAGTCATTATTCATGAATTGAAAATATGGAGACATTACCTCATGGGGGTAACATTTGATCTAAGGACATACCACTATGATCAGAAACATTTGTTTGTACAACCCACAATAAATTTCCAAAGGAACTAGATGGATCACGTTTCTTGGTGAATATGGATTTGAAATTAATCATATCAAAGGAAAATAAAACCAGGTAGTTGATGCACTTAATATAACTTCCCATGAGATGCATATTGCATCCATTAGCATGTATAAGATTGATATTAAATATATAATCGTTGTATACAAAATTTTAGATAAGCACTCTTTGAAAATAGAAGAAACATTACAAGGAAATTTACAACATAAATTTAAATGTTATGAGCCGAAGGAAGATGGAAAGATATCATGTATAGAGGAAAGGTGTATGTGTGAAATTCTAGTGACATGAAAAATAAAGTGTTGAGGAAAATGCACAATGTTTCATATGCCAAGCACCCAAGATATCAGAAAACAATTGCAGTTGTAAGAAGCCAATATTTTTGGCCAAGAATAAAGACAAAAATGGCTAATTATATATATAAAAGCCTAGAGTTCCAAAAAGTGAAGACTAAACATTAAAATCCAATAGGACTATTATATCCACTTCTCATTCCATAATGGAAGTGGGAGGTATTTATAGTTTATTTTATTACTAAGCTTCCTAGAACAATGAAGCAACATGATTTTGTCATGGTGGTGGTGGATAAATTGACTAATACCACACATTTTATTCAAGTAAAGACTACAAAAAGAATAGAAAATGTTGTAGAAATATACCTAAAGGAAGTTGTCAGGATACATGGGGTTCCTAAGGAAACAGTTTCAGATAGAGAACCAAACTTTACATCCAATTTTAGGAAAGGTTTGTTAAAAGGTTGTGGGACAAATATAAATCTTAGAACAACATATCACCTAGATTCAGATGGGAAAACATATAAGACTAATAGAATAATGGAAGACATACTAAGAATGCATGTGATCGACTAGCCATCAAAGTGGGAGGATTAGATCCACTTAGTGCAATTTTATTACAATAATGGGTATCAAGACTCATTAAAATGATCCTACTTGAAGCATTGTATGGTCAAAGGTGTAGCACACAAGTGAATTGGTATAATTTAGGATATATAGTGGTTATTGGGCCATATTTGTTGAAGGAAATGGAAGAGCAAATGACAAAGATAAGGAAAAATTTAAAGGTTGATTAGGACAAGAAGAAAAGTTATGCAGAAAAGAAAAGAGTTTCCATAGATTTTAAAGTGGGCGAACATGTATTTTTAAAAGTGAAAGCGAATAGAAATGATCAAATATTAGGAAGTTTCCCAAAGTTGTCAGCAATATATTGTGGAACTTTTAAAATCTTAGAGAAGATAGGGCCAATTTCATATATGCTAGCATTGTTTGCATCCATGAGAGTGCATATTGTATTTAATGTTTCATTATTAAACAGATATGTTCTTAACCCTAACAACATAATTGATTGGATTGTGATCCAGGTGGAGCATAAAGGATATTTATAGGTGGAACCAATATGCATCATGTACCAAAAAATCAATGTTCTCAAGAATAAAGACATAGGGATGGTAAAGGTTCAGTTGACCTGATATGGTCCTAAAGATGTGTTGAAATCCCCTTAATCCAACACCTAGGTATTCTGTTATCTATTGATTTTCTTACTACAAATCTAATTAAGGTCTCACAAAAAAATACAATACTATAATATTCAACTCAAACAAAATTAAGGGATGAAAAACAGGAAACCAAATCATGCACACATAAGCACCAATAGTTTTGGCTAGATACCCATGGAAAACCCCTGAAGGGAAAACTAGTGTTGAGAATGGTTTTATTATGCTAAAATCAAGGCTTCCATAATAGGGATAATCACCCACTAATATAAATACAACTACAGACAAACCTGACAAAGTATGATCTCCTGTGTAACCCATATATACACTATTTTCGAGGTATACATGACTTTCCTTGAGAACTCCCATGTATACATGATTTTCTCCACTCTGACCTTTTTACATGATTGCAAAGACTATATGAGAATATTTGTATGGCATACCCATTTCCCGTGGCTTCACTCTACTGAAACCCACTTGTGGTTTCCTATGTTCTCTCTTATCATTGACCTGATCTCTAGATCGAATTGATTCTCCACCTATCCAAGATATCCTTGAATCATAGTCCTTTGTGATCCAACCCTCTCTTTGTCGACTCTCTCAACACAAGTTATACGAAGTGTATTCTCCTTTACCCTAGCCTTGATTTTATAATATTGAGTTATAATCTAACTATAATCTCCAAAGTGATCGACGGTTGAGATTAATTCTCACTTCACTTGAGATAAATGGATAAAATTAAATGTTAAGTTTTAGCATTTACTCATATAACTCAATTAATTGAAATAATTAATTAATAAAAGTTATTTACTTTAATAATTCCTTTAACAAAAGTAAATTCGTTGATAGAAGGATTTGGATGATTTCCACACATATACACACATAGACATGTGTGGAAACACTTGTCCAATGATACCATTCATCAACACTCCCTCTTAGAAAAGAAGGCATTTTTCACCACTCCAAGCTTGTCTCTAGACAACACAAACTTCCCTTTTTCCAAGGGTTTGGTCATAATATCTACAATCTACTCATATGTGAAAATATATTGAAGCTTCACTACTCCCTTCTAAATCCTATCCCAGATGAAGTAGTATTTGATCTCAATATGCTTGGACCTTTCATGGAATACTATATTCTTTGAGATTTTGATATCATTCTGATTATCATATTATATTACCCTAGGCTCTAGTTCATGATTGAATAAACATGCAATAAATTTTCAAACGCAAATAACTTCATAGCTATCCATACTTGCTTCCATATACTCTACCTCTGTTGAATTGAGTGCTAGATAAGTTTGGCTCCTACTGAACCAAGTAATCATTTTTTCTCCCAATCTAAAGAAACACCCCTAAGTGCTCTATCTTCCTATTTCACTCCTTTCCCAATCTCAGTCTGTATATCCTTGCAAATCTGGTCCATATCCTCCGAGATACCTCAATATATACTACATTGTACCTCTCAATTACCTGAGCACATGTTTCATTGTGATCTAATGCACCTACCTCAACTCCACCATTAATTGACTCAAGGTTCTCAGGAAAACAAAAATATATGGGATGGTATTGACCAAATACGTCAAGGACCTATCAAGTACCTATATATCATGGGATACACAAACTCTGAATATGAAGTTATCGCCATATTTAGATTGGTAACCATAGGTTTATCCATCGATTTATAGTCCTCCATCCTAAATCTCCTCAATATCTAAATTATTTACTTCTCTTCAGCAAGAAATATCTCTCTTGATACCTTCCATACCTCTAACCCCAAGAAATAATTCATCAATTCAATGTCCTTCATCTCGAACTCACTAGAAAAAATGGATTTTCACCCTACAATAAGCTCCTATGCACCTATGAGAAACAAATCATCTATGTATAGAACCAAGATGAGACTTTTCTCTCCAACAAGTATGAAGTACAAGTTAGGATCCACCTCATTCTTGGTAAATCACACACTTTGCATGTATCCATCAATGGTCAAATACCATGCCCTCAATGACTGTTTGAGTCAGCACAAATATTTATTAAGCCTAAAAACATGAGACTCCCTCCGATGTACCTCAAATACCTAAGGTTTCTCTATGTATACCGCCTCCTCAATGATCCCATTGAGGAAATTTGTTTTCACATCTATATGATATATCCTCCAACTCATAACTAAAGCAATAGAAATAACATCTTGAATATAAGAATACTTGGTGAATCGAGAAAACGTCTCCTTATAGTCCACTCCATATTTATGGGAGAACCTTCTTGCCACAAACCTCTCCTTGAACTTCTTAATGATACAATCGGTAGCATGATTGATATTGTAGTGCCACCTATAACTCATAACTGACTTCCCCTATGGTCTCAAAACTATGTCCCAAACATAATTCCTCATATTAGAGGTGTACTCCTCTACTATGGAATCCCTCCATACCTATTGATCTACTACTTCCCAAACACTAGAAGTCTCAAAATCAATGATGCTACTCATAAGAACCATATAGTTTGAAAACTCCCTTAGAAGATCATGCTCTCTCATCACACTCTTACAAGCCTCATTAGCATCCTTCAATGTTTGTAATAGCCACTTAGGTCTCATAAGAGGAGACAAAGGGGTTAACTCTTCCTCTAAACTTGAAGCCTAAACTATTGACTGATGTTCATCCTTCAAATCCTTTTTCTCCTTGTCATCTATCAATGTTAGTAACTCCTAAGATACCTTATAGGCCAAGTCCTCCTCGAACTTAACACATATTCTCACAATTGTCTTCCACTACACTAGAATCAAGATCCTGTAATCCGTTGAGGTCTCAATGTACCCCACAAATATACTTATTTATCCTAAAGTCTCCAACTTCACCCTCTTCTCCACATGCACATGGATGTATACTAGACACCCAAAGATCCTCAAATGACCAATCTTTGTCTTCACTCCTGAGAAAACCTCTTCTAGAGTTTTTTTCCCCAATATCCTATCAGGACTCATGTTCTACATATATACCTCCATGTTACACACCTCTACCAAAGAAACATATACAACTCTTGGTCATGTATCATATCCCTGGAATAACCGATGATGGATTGATTCTTTCTCTCTGCAACACTATTTTGACGAGGGTTGTATGATACTGTAAGATCCCTCTTTATACCTACCTCCTTGTATAAATTCTTGAATTTATTGGAGGTGTACTCACCCCCATTATCTGACCTAAGGACCTTAATATTATTCCCTATCTAGTTTTTCACCTCATCTCTAAACTCTTCAAATCAACTAAAGACCTCATCCTTGGAATTCATAAAGAAGATCCAAGTTTTTCAAGTAATATCCTCAATAAACATCACATAGTGTGAAAATCCCTTCAATGATGCTACTGACATCGACCCACTCACATATGAATGGATAATATATCAGATACCCTTGGTCATACTCTCATTGCTTAGAAAAGTAACCTTGGCATTATTTCCAAGTGCACACCCTTTGCACACTCCCTATTGCCCAATACTGAACTCTGGAAAACCTATAAAAATCCCCCTCAAAATTAGCAAGTCCCTGTAGTGTACGTGTCCCAACCTCTTGTGCCACAACTCACATAAGTTGTCACTTTCATGTACCAAATATTGAGAAATATTTCCTTGTAACTTGTAGAAAGTTCCCTCTCTAACCCCAATGAACACTGCATTGTCTGTTATAGATTTCTCTAGTTGTAGTTGTATGAATACTTTCCCTCCTTGAAAATTAACGGAAAAACCCTTATCCTCCATAGTCGATACTAAGAGAAAAATCTTCTTTAGACCTGGTATGTAAAGAACATCATGGGAATTGAATGAACCTCTTGACTTGAGTTGGAACATAACTATTCCCTCTCCCTTCACTACATACTTGACATCATCACCAATCTACACATGAACATTTGAGTCCCTCTCCATCAGAAAACTAAATATCCCCCATTCTTCTTTCATATGATGAGATTCACTAGTTTCCAATAATAATGCACTCCTAGTAGTTGTGTTGGTAGAAAGGAAAGAGACCAATGAGTAATCATTCTCAAACTTTGATGAAAACTCATCAAGTTGCATCTCCATTCACGTTGTTGTCTGCACATTTCATTTTCCCTTCTTCTTCTCTGGACACAAGAAGAACATGATTTTACTCGAGTTCTTATTATTCCCTGGCTATGATGGATCCTCCATCATTGTAACCCTTCTTTCTAGAAATATTTTTTTTGACCTTCTTCATATTACTAACAAGAGCCAAGTTCTCATCACTAATTCGCTATTTTTTTCTCTTTCCTCCTGAGTCTCTTCCTAGATGCAATCATCCCCAAGGCTCTCCCAATCAGGGAGTTTCTCCCGAGCATAGAGTTCCTTAAAAAATGGTTCCCATGACTTGGGAATACCATTCAATGCCACATTCACAAACTCTACATACTATGTTTTCTCCCCTATAACTGCAAGCTACTCAAGCACCTATGTTATCCTCATGAGATATATGGTAACATTAACATATCTATAAATCTACATCAATCTGATTCTATTCCTTAATACCATATTTCTATTCATGTTGGTGCTCTAGAATAAACCTACCAAGGCATCAAACATCTCTTTGGTCTTCTTCTTCTCATATAGGTGAGGAATTAGATGATTCTTAATCAAATCTAGGATGAACCTCTCTTCTTTTATCTCCTTCTTGTTGTGATATTTCAAATATGTCATATTTATTGGTGGAAGAACTGCTTTGTCCACTAACTCCCAAAGGTCATACTCCTTTAATGCCAAAGTTACTCTTTCTTTCCAAAAGATAAAATTGAATGATCCATCAAATCTATATTCAACTCTAAAAGTTGTTAATGTCATCCCTAAGACCTGACAAAATTCCCTAGAAAGTAACCTATTGTTGGAGACTACCCTATATTAACGTGTGTAAACTTGTATGCCCATGTCACAACTGAACCCTACGTATATATGCACCTTCCATTAAGGAATCCTATGTAAGTATGGACATATGATAATTGTTACCCTCACATATGCAACTGTGCCGAAAGAGACACATGCATGTATGTACCTATCCCTTCTTTAATCTTGTGTACAACCCCATAAACCTTCAAAACCCTAGTCCTGCCTCAATACAATTGTTTCCCTAAAATCGGTCCTTCAATTTATTCCTGTTGGTTATGGATCTGCTAAGATCTCCTACAAATATGATAGATATTCTATCAATTTCTGTGGATCTGAAATCTGTCTTCACTTCAGAGCATGCACTATGATACCAGGTTGAAATCCCCTTACTCCATCACCTAGGTATCTTGTTATATAGTGATTTTCTTACTACAAACCAGATTAGTATATTAGAAAAAAAAAATACACTGTTGTAATATTCAACTAAAATAAAAATAGCATAAGAGAAACTTGAAACCAAATCATGCAGACATAAACACCAATATTTTTGGGTAGATAACCTTGGAAAAACCCCGGAGGGAAAACCAGTCCTAAGAATGATTTTATTATGCGACAATCAGAGCATCCATAATAGGGATAGTGGCCCATTGAAATAAATACAAGTGTAGACAAACTTTTAAAACTATGATTTATTGTACAACCCAAATATGCATGATTTTTTAGGTATACCGACATTCCCTTAAGCACTCCCACATAGACACGATTTTCTCCATTGTGATGCATGTACATCACTGCAAAGACTATACGAAAAGCTCAGTACAACACACCCATTTCCTATGGCTATTTTGGTGGAAAATTGAGATAGAGCCGATGAAAAATTGGGATAGTTGTAGGAGCATACTAGTGGGTTATGGGATTTTTCTAAGTTATCAATGGACAATGAGAGACCAAACTATTTTTTTTATTTCCAACCTGAGTTGACGGGTGATTTTTTTTCTAGACATTGAACAACAAGTCTATGGTTTGGTGGAACATCCATCCCAAGCAGCTTGTTTCACAACTATTTTAAAATATAAGTGTTTTATCGTGTTTCTATGTTGCATTATGCGTTTAATTGTTGTGCAATAACTTTGTATTTGAGTATGATTTATATGTTTTTTTGTTGAGTTATTTAAGTTTCATTCATGTCGATTTTAGCATGATGTGGATGAAATTAATTAATGGTATTAGACAATAGTTAAATCTGTGTAATTCATAGATGCTAAGCTAGTAATTAGTTAGCAAAAAAAATTATTTAAGAGTATTTTTGCACGTAATGGACCTTATTCAAGTTGGGGAACATTACAACATAAATTCTTTTTTTGTAATCTTCGATGCTCTCACTTGGTTTTTATCTATGCTAGTCTTGTAATATTCAAACATCCTAGCCCTATAATAACAAATATTGATTAATTTCCCTTAGGTGCTTGGAATGTCCAATACAATGTGTTGGATCATGTTGTCATTAATGTCAATGGTTTGATTGATTGATGTCATTGATTGATGTCAAGTGATTGATTGATGTCAAAGGATTGACTGATTGATGATTGATGTAATATAATATGTATTTTCCTTGATGAGAATGCATAGATGAAGATGGATCAATGAGCTATCATTGATATGATGAAGATGGATCAATGAGTTGTGATTGATACATGATGAAGATGGATCGATGTGGTTTCATTGGTATATGATGAATTGTTGGAAAAATGTATAGATGAATCATTATTGTCTTATCATGATTGATAAGGTGCACAAA
>JASDQU010311490.1:0-13451 GCA_032191745.1 Picea mariana
GTGACTTTGTTCTCCTGACAGAGTCTTCACATAATTCCTCCACAGGTAACTCCTTCAACCCACAATTTCCTTATTGCATATCCTTCACTATCTGTGATAGCCTCAACCTTGAGTTGGATTTATCTGGGTACCAAATATTTCATAAGGAACATAAACATGCATCTTTGTCATGCATATATTTCAAATTATGTATCCACACATATCTTGGTATTGTTAACTTACATCCACGATGTACTTAACCATATGAAAAAATCAAAATCTTGTGTGTAGCTGTCATGGGTATATTTCACAGCCTACATACATCTCTACTTTAAAATTAGTTAACTCATGATTGTTCAAAATCATTCTCATGTGACCCTCAAAGGAAGAATCATTTTCCTCTTATCATGACAACAGGGCATCCTTTGTTGTTCACTCTATATTCTATTTATACTAGTCTTTCTTGAGGGAATGGTGCACCTTACCCTTGATCTATCATTCAAAACAAAACTTTCATGACTCTTCAAAATGCAGTGAATCATGCATGCATAGTATTCACTTAATCTTGGCAAGTGCAATTCTTGCCTTACATATCACTCATCAAAGCAGCCATATCATGCCTTTAGTATGTATTTATCCTTACATCATTCATGTGCATCACTTGCACATTTAATATATTTCATACCAAATTGGTATTAATATCAGTCTTCATGTCAAGAAGCCTCACAATGCATTAACCTATGCATTCAAACACATACAAACCTAGCCAAACATTCATCATGCAATCTTATTGCTTGCGCCCTTTCCATGTCATACATGCACATGTACATATCATATTTCCAGATCCTCCTCCAAGGATATTTCTTCCATCTTTATGACAAGCCTCATAGGAACACTCAACACTGAGCTTCCTTGTCGGTTGAGAGGTTGCAATCATTCACAAGATATCCACTTGGCAATTTAACAGACATAATCATGACTATGTTTCCCTTTCTATGTGATAACAAATAGCAATAAAAGACTCTTTCCTCAACTTTCATGAAAACACTTCCCACTCATAAATGCAGTCTAGGCAATTATAACCATGCCCAAGGAAATAAAACAACCAATATAGTTTCCAACTAGTCTTGATCAACAGACCTTTCGATCAAGGAAATCCTTTTCTAGATTCCTTTCACTAGGGTCTAACTATATCTATATGGCTACCATCTGCCACTGGATATCAATCTGACCCATTGGGCTTCTAGAAGTGCCCCAACACTTCCTTTACCACATTCAGGATCAACATTTACTAAACCATTTTACCTTAATTATACCAATTTAATGTATAATATCATTTGGACTATTCCCTTAAAGCCCAAATGAAATTTTGAGTTATGTTACTTACTAAGTATTATAGTTTAGAAATCCAGAGTATCTTTGGGTCAAAATCATTCTTAACCATTACACCTAGAATTATTACTTCTATTCAACAACAGTCAAGGGTGGAGGTCACTCTCCTCCTCCCACAGGAATTATGGCAAATTAGTTTCCTATCCTCCAAGGAAGGGAGGTTGCAGTGATCTCTTAGTCAATCACTCTATATTTATACAACTCTGTTTATCAACTTGATTAGAAAAAACCCTACCCAACAATTCCAGTACACAGAAACAAAATTTGTTTCTCGGTTCCCTTCGAAACCCAAGAGCTACGCATGCTCTCCCTTTTCATAGAATAGTCACCAGACTCATTCCTCTATTTGGTAGAGGTTTACTAAGATTCTTAGGAATGGGGTAAGATAGGGTGTTACCCCTCAAAGTCCTTCAAAAATATTTTCATACGACTCGTGCATGAGCCCAAGCAGGCCAAGTGTTGTTTTGTGATCTCATACCAATTTGTAACACACCTGACCCCTAAATTCTCTTTTAAGGGGTGGGGCATCATAATTCCATTTTCCTTAAATATCTCAAATCCTCCATTCGGGGTCTCTATCACATTCTTCTCATCTAGAGATTTCCAACAATGGTCTCCATCCTCAAAATCGAGCTCAAAACTAGCAAATATACCTCTCCCAAGTTCCTTGGGTGTTCATTGGTCGAGGCCACGTGGATTCCATGTGGATCCGATTCAATATTCTTCATACTGAGCTATTCGAAATACCAGAGCTTCGAGAATTCCTAAATCTATATCGTAGATCCATCCACCAACCAATCCGATGACTGGTCTTGGTCCTTGGATAACTCACATGCTAGCAGGGAATTTTGCGTTCGGCCTTCATATTTGAATTCCAGGCCTAACCCCTTCCCTCTGTCTACAATCGCATAAGACTGCGAGCTATGACTAGACATCGAGACAAAATGTGCCTATTTTGGTGCTTTGGAGCTTCGGGATCTGGAATTTTTCAACTTATGACACCACAAATATCACGAACTGTTGATTCAAAGAATTTCAGATATGCTATGGGGATCAGCGATCCCCATTTTCTTTCAATATCAATGACCCACAGTTACTTTGGGCCTCTGGGCTTTGGTGAATTCCAAAACACCTCCCCTCTAGTCTTTCAGAGTGCCAAGTCTTTGGACTACACAATCTTATGCCACACATCCATAGAACATCAAAAATTATGATTTACTTTGGGACGCTGCACTTCAGAGAATTCCAAAGTACTCACAAACACAAACCTCTATAGTGAAATCCTTCTAGAGTGTCAGATATCCTGACACACGTCCTCCACTATCAACGGTAACGATTGAATTTGACGCTTCGGCCTTTGGGAGTTCTCCATACAAGTGACCCCACTTTCTCTGAAGTGGTTATCCTCTAAAATGAATGATCTACTAACACCTAGCCTCTGTTGATGGATGACTCCGATCTACTTTGGCTCCCAGATCTTCGGGAGTTTTATGACACAAACTCCTATTTTCTCCCGAAATCAGCCAGCATTGGGCTGACCATAGCCTAGATCTAACGTTCTGAGGGTATCCACATAACCCCATATATCTATAGCTCGTAACTTCCACTTGAGGGTCCCTCGGGTCCCATTGTTAGGCCATTCCTAGAGGGACATCTATCATCCCAAAATACTTCGATAAGAATATGTAGCACCTGCCTTAGGTCACCGACATCCCCTTACCTTGCCACGAGGTTTCCATACCTAGAAATGTCATCACTCACAATGTGGGCCCCCATTTTCTCTCTACATGATACATGCATCCCCACAATCAAACGATCAAGAAGGGTCCCGAAGAATCCATAGATCCACAGTCCACATTACTTTGCGACTCCAACCTTTGGGGGTGTTTATGTTACAAAACCCCTGTCCTCCTGAAGTAGTCAACATCAAGTTAACCAAATCATAGATCCAACGGTCAATATAGTTCCCATAAATACTCAGATCTATGACCCAGATTAACTTCGGGACTTCGGGACTTCGGGGGATTCGCCTCCTGTAAGATGAATATGCCCAATTTTCTAGACCTGGGAAGTACAAAGGGCTCGAAGGATTAACATTTGCATTCTTTCTCCAGATCCGACTGATCAGGATTTTATGAGAAGAAAGAAATGAATACAGATTATTAACAGGTTCTTAACACAAAATAACAGAGATACAGTAAAACTAGATTTCTATTCAATAACGAAATAAGTTGAAACTGTAAAATGTAGCAGAAACAAGCTTGTTGGAATGGTGTCGGCTTATCTCTGAGAAGAGATGTGATGGCAGCATACATTCGCAAGAAGAAGGTTACAATGAGGCTCTGAAGGAATTTTTACAATAAACAATAATGCCAAAAATCCTAGGCATCCAAAAACCTAACCCTAGGAGATGAAGCGACAAAAGTCATGTGGGCCCCGTTTGGGTAAGTTAGTACATCAACTTCCTAGGGTCGTAACTTTTGCATACGATCTTTGTTTCAGGCTTGTGATATCCCGTTGGAAAGGTATCTTTGAGGAGATTCATTTTGGGGGCTCAATCATGCTTCATATATCATTGAGGAACTCGATACTAAAAAACCTTCATTTAGGCCCTCAAAATGGCCCCGAAAGTTAAAACTGCTAAAAATAGTAAATTGCCAAAATTGTCAGAAACCTATTTTGAGCCAGTTGGAAAAGGTGGGTTGACACAAATATCCATATGGATCAATCCTCCCTAATTAGTAAGTAATGGTCTCCATTGCGTTGAGGTCCCCCATTAGATGAGGAAATTTCTGTTGAATTTGGCCCCAGGTGAGCTACTTGCCTTGGTGCAGGAGTTGCTCTGCTTTGATGACTTGATAAAGATGGATCCTTTGTTGTTGAGTGCCCTTGATATATCTGTCCACAATCTGATCGTTGGATTCATGTTCTATGTAGTTGGGGTTGAGCTTTGTTGGTGTCAACTATTCTGCTACTTATGAGGTGTCCAATAATGGTGGGAAATAAGGGCGAAGGAGATCCACGTTCAACACTAGGTGTAGGCCAAGGAAAGGAGGAATGTTGAGTTCAAAAGAATTATCTCCCATAGCCTTAGTAATAGTGTACAATCCATAATGGAGTGGGTGAAGCTTCCAATGGGGTCCTGTAAGGCATTCTTTCTGCAAGTGCAACTAAACTTTGTCGCCCACCTGAAACGTATGCAGCACCCGATGTTGATCATGGTGTTGTTTGTACTTGTCATTGGACTTATGTAGGATATCCTAAACCTATTGGCAGATGTGATGGATCCGCTCAATGAACCGAGTGGCTTTTTCAGCTTCAGTTGGAGCAGGAGATGAGTCAGTCAAGGTGACCATAAGGGGAAGTGCAACGTCTATGGGACCCAATGGTTGGAATCCCAACCCCACTTGAAAGGGGTTGTGGCCGGTTGAGCTATGAAAGGATCAGTTGTAACTATGCTAGACATGGGGAAGGCTCTCATCCCATGTGTGAGGGTTCTTTGAATTATACATGTGAAGGATATGTACAATCATTCGATTTACAACCTCGGTTTGGCCATCTGTCTAGGGGTGGAAGGTCGTGGATTTTGTGAGCTTGGTGTTCAGCAGTGACCAGAGGCTCAACCATAATTTGCTGAGAAATTGACTATCCCGATCTGAGAAAATGGTTTGTGGGATTCAAAAATGTACCCAGACTCATTCAAAGAAGAGCTTGGCAGTGGCCTCTGTTGTGATGCTCTTCTTGCAGGCAACCAGAATCGCCATCTTAGAAAAGCGATCAACAACCACAAAAACACAGTCATTTCCTCACTTGGTAGATGGGAGGCTCGACATGTAGTCCATTGAGATGGATTCCCATGGTCTGTCGGGAGTAGGAAGAAGGGTGTACAAGCCCTATTTCTTAGTGTTCAGTTTGGCAATAGCGCAGGCAGTGTAGGACCTGATATACTTGTCGACCTCCTATCAAAGTTTCGACCAGTATAAATGCTTTTGTAGCATCGCCACTATCATTTCGACGCCAAAGTGTCCTGCCACCCGATTGTAGTGGGCTTCCCATATCAGATTCACTCACTCACTTAATGGAACACAGATATGGTCCAGACGACACAACAACCCATCCTGAAGATGGAAATTATCGACAACTGCATTTGCACCTAACATTTGGTAGGTGGTGGTGAAGTCAAGGTCTGTCTCATAGAGTTGGGGCCATCTATATGTCTCATGGCCCCAAGATTCTATCACTATGGTGAGTGTCATGACTGGCGGTTTGCTGAGGCAATCAGTGACGCAATTGGTGCTTCCTATTTTATACTTGATGTTGAGGTGGAATTGCTGCAAGTATGTGGACCACTTTTGATGGAGGTCATTCTACAATTTTCCCTATGTCTGCATGAACTACAGTGTCTTATGATCAGTGTGGATGACGGTCTCCTTCCCAAGAATGTAATATCTCCACTGGTGGCATGCTTTCACAAAGGAGTACATTTCTTTGTCGTAAGTAGGGTACTTACGAATAGTATCTGACAATGTCTCACTATGATAGGCCACAAGGTGACCATGCTGAGTGAGAACGGAGCCCACAACATAATCTGAAGAATCTTTCTCGATCTCAAAGGGATGTTGCAGGTCTGGTAGAGAAAGTACTGGGGTTGATCACAAGCGCTACTTCAAATCATAAAATGATTTTTGTTGGTACCGGCCCCATGCAAATTTCACCTTACCACCACCCCTGTTTATTTTCCTGAGGGACCATGCAATATGGGAGAAAACCAACACAAACTTGCGGTAAATATTAGCAAGTCCCAAGAAGCTCTGAAGCTCGGTGAGTGTTGTTGGGTCTTTCCAGTCACGGATGACTTGGATATTGGTTGGATCCACATGTACGCTATGCTAATCAATGATGTATCCCAGGTAATGGACCCTGTCCATGCCGAAGGAGCATTTTTCTAGGTTGGCATATAACTTGTGCTGCCGCAGGGTGTGCAGAACCTGTTAAATATGCTGCAAGTGTTCGGCCCAAGTCTTGTTGTAAATTAGAATGTCATCCAGATATACCACTACAAAAGTATTGGTGAATGGTCACAGGATATCGTCCATCATCCTCATGAAAGTGGCTGGAGCATTTTTCAAACCAAAGGGCATGACCAACCATTCAAAACATCCTTCCTTTGACTTGAAGGTAGTCTTCCATGCATCTATTTGTTCTATCGGGACCTGGTGGTAGACTGAATTCAGATCAATCTTACTAACGTATTTGGCCCCTGTTATTTGATCAAGGAGGTCATCGATTCGGGGAATCAGGTATTAGTTTCTGATAGTGATTTTATTCAAAGCCCGGTAATCAATACAGAGTCACCAAGTTCCATCTTTCTTCTGTACCAACACGATTGGGATTCTGCAAGGTGATGAGCTGGGGTGGATGTGCCCCTTGTGGAGCAGTTCTTGGATCTATCATTTGATCTCCTCATTCTCTAACAAAGAGAGATGATAGAATGGCCCATTGGGAAGTGGTGCATCGGGGGTCAGATCGATGGGGTGCTTGACCTGGAAATGCAGAGGTACCCCTGTAGGTGAGGAGAATATACCCGAGTATTCTTACACAACCTTATCTACTTGCTTCTACTATGTGGAGAGGTCGACCGTAGAGACCCTAGATGTGGCTGCGATCTTTTTCTTATTCTGAGAGAGAATCATGAAGAAGACAAAATTCCCCGTGTGAGAGATGACCTGCCTGCATTGCTTAGCAAAGATCAAGGAAATANCCATAAATAAGGTTGGCCCAAAAGAACATCACAAACTTTGAGAGGAGAAACATCACACAATACCTTGTCTTTGAAGGGATTGATGTCGTACGACACTCGACACTGTTGGCTGATGCGGAGATCGCTTCCTTGGCGAAGCCATCCAATGGTGTAGGATTGTGGGTGTGGCGTTGTTGGCAGGGCCAGCCGCTTGATGACCTCTACTAAGATGAGGTTTTTCTGGCTATCGCTATCAATGATGAAGTGTAGTGGGGTGCCTTTTACCCACATCTATGAATGGAAGAGGTGCTCTCCTTCTTCTGGCTCATTTGGTTCACCGGGCTGGAGCTTGGTGGTAGAAATGGTGGCACTGGGTTCTGCATCAATGATCCATATTCCCCTTTCTGGTTCTGTCTCGGAGTTAGAATCCACATCTGATTCAAATGCTTTCACATCGGCCACCAATGACTACTTTGAGCGGAAATCGACAGTGTTATGCCAAGGGCTCTTATGGAAGTCGCACCACTTCCCGATATCTTTCTTTGTCTTTCTAGTGTCCTTCTTTTCTTGCGGCTTGTACTGGTTGTCCTGATACTGACCATCTTTTCTCTATCCTATTTTTGGTGGGTTGGGTCTGCCCTTTCCTGGCTTTTGTTGTGCAGGGTTCCAAGGCCCAAATTGCCGCATCTTTTCTTTGAGTGTCTGCTTGATTTTGACGGCATATCGGTAGGACGTGCCCAAGGATGAGATGTCCAGAAATTCCATTTCAGTATAGATGTATCTATGTAGAGAACCATGATAATTGAGCACCATATGTCACTCCGAATCTTTGATACCCAACTTGGTGCGCAAGGTATGGAAGATATTTGTGAAATATGGCACTGTTTGGTCTCTTTCTCGCCGCAGTGTGGTCCATTTGGTATACAGGTCATCATAACTTCCGACAGAGTAGTATTGTTCCTTAATAGTATCCTTGAAGGATTCCCAGGTGGTCTTGACTAAAAATAATGAGGTTTCGTCTATTTTATTTTTCTCACAGAAAGTTTCCCACCAATATTTGACATGGGGAATGGCTTTGACGAGCACAAAAGTAATCTTTTCTCTATTCGAAAATTTATGAACAGAAAAATACCCTTCTAGTAGATTCAACCACTTGTCTACAACATCTGTGACTATATGACCTTCAAATATAGGAATATCAAAGTTTATTTGTACCTTGAATGGGGCGACATCTCCGTTCTAAGAAGATGCGTCACCTGTTGGTAGTCGTCGAAGGATTTGGGCGAAACTATCCATCATCTTGTTTCTCTTTTGTGTGAGGGATTCCTCAATCAATAGTTTGAAAGGATATCCTATCCCATAATATTTCTTGTCTACTGCAATGGGAGGTCTCTTGGGTGTGTGAGAGCTTCTGTCCTTAAGAGAAACAAGCTCGAGACCCAACTCTTTGTACTCCGACCTCGTTGGGGACATGCATTAAGATGACAAGGAGCAGATCGCTCTGATACCATTGATCTGGATTTTATGAGAAGAATGAAATGAATACAGATTATTAATATGTTCTTAACACAAACTAACAAAGATACAGTAAAACTAGACTTCTATTCAATAACGAAATAAAATGAAACTGTAAAATGCAGCGAAAACAAGCATGCTAGAATTGTGGCGGTTTATCTCTGAGAAGAGATGTGACAGAAGCGTGTATTCACAAGAAGAAGGTTACAATGAGGCTCTAAAGGCCTTTTTACAATAATAAATAATGCCAAAAATCCTAGGCATCCAAAAACCTAACCCTAGGAGATGAAGCGCCAAAAGTCATGTGGGCCTCGTTTGGGTAAGTTAGTACATCAACTTCCCGGGGTCGTAACTTTTGCATACGATCTTCGTTTTAGGTGTGTGATAGCTCGTTGGAAAGGTATCATAGAGGAGATTCATTTTGGGGGACCAATCATGCCTTTGGATATCATTGAGGATATTTATACTGAAAAACCTTCATTTAGGCCCTCAAAATGGCCCCGGAAGTTAAAACTACTAAAAATAGTAAATTGCCAAAATTGTCAGAAAACTGTTTTGAGCCAGTTGGGAAAGGTGGGTGGCCACCGATATCCATATGGATCACCAAAGATCATGAATATGTTTGGCTCCTCCTGAACGAATCTCATCCATTCATCTTCCAAACGAAAGGATCTTCCCTTTCGAGACTTGAATCTTGCTATCCTTCCTAAGCTTTGTCAACTCTAAAATACTTAGGCACTTTGTGCTATTTCTCCTGAACTTAACACTTAGAGGAATTATTCCGCACACCCCTTGTGCTCATTCATCAACTCTATAACTTAATAGGTTCTCAATCTATGACTACCCCATAGAGACTCGATGCATACATGCACTACCTCTCCTGAGATTAGCAGACTCCTTACTCCATGAGACTCAGAATGACTGGGAGTGTCGACATGCACACGCGAAACTATGCCCAAGGTAGACAAACTCATAGATAATTTATTTTACCTTGAGCCACCACAGGTTTGGAGCATTTACATGTACAAGACAGATAATTCCTTACTTGATTAAATACACAATCAGGAAGAACTAAAGGGATACAATCTAATAATTAAGCAAATATGCACATCCCTGAAACATGCATAAGATATCTAAATTTAATTTACAGTTACAATTCAATTATACAGGATATGAGAATTCTTATCTATTACAGGTTGCATCCAACTAACTAGTTGTGGGTGGTCTCCTTTCCACCCAACTATAGGCTTAGAGGCATTCATTCTTATCACTTTGGCCAGCCCCATTCCAAGCGATGATATCACTAGGAAATTTATGCCCATTCTCAATGATCCTTTCTGTTTCACATCTTCTGCAATGTTTATCAGATGCTTCCCCAACATCAAGCTCACAAATTTCTGCTCAGGTCTCGCTCTCTGCATACTCTCAAATATTTATTTTTTTGTCATGACCTCAACAAGGCTATTCCGATTCTCCCTCAGCATCAAGCTCACGACCTTCTGCTCGTTCTCAGTTTGAGAGCTTCTCGCATTCTCCACTCTTCTCTTTATTCTCTTTCATTCCTTGCATGCACATCCCTCCTATTTTTTTCCTTCTATCAGAATGAAAACTCGGATTGGTTTGGGTCTGCAGGATCCTATGATACTTCAAGATAAACTTCTGCAACTAGACCATGCTTCTATTCATGGGGGTGGGTGATGGTTAAACCACCGATCCTTTCTTTATTAACTAATTCCTCCTTAGGAACCAGAGGAGGTTTGTTATCCTCAACAAGGGAAATTTGGGGTCATTTGATATCATGATAAAAGATTAATTACAATATGGGGGGGAACATGGGTTTTATAAGAACTAACGAAATCCTATATTGGTGCTCCACGACTTCGGGCTTTGATAGATATTCCAACACAATGCTTCAAATCCTCCAAACATAGAAATAGAAACTTCCCAGAGGGCTCAAGGATCAACAATCCACACTTCCCCAACAACCAACGAATATGATCTACTCTGTAACTTTGAGCTTCACGAATTTTAGATCCTAATCACCACTAGAATCCTGAATCGCCAAACATCGAAGCAACAATGGGAAAGGATACACTCTCCACATTTTCTCAATAATGAACGACCTCGATTAACTTTGACCTTCAAAACTTCGGGCCTTTTCATGCCTGAACACTTTTTACCCATGATCCTCTGGATTGCTAGAATTCTGAGTACTCGCTAATCTGCAAAAACGTGTCCCTAACAGCCAATGGTCCAGATTTACTCTGGCTTTCGAGACTTCAAGGAATTCTTCACTTTGCACAACAAAGACCAACTTTTTCTCAAGTTTCGAATCCCCGAACCACTCAAGGATATGATGGCTTGCACTTTTACCTATGATCTACAATGTAGATTCACTCTGGGGCTTTGGGCCTTTGGGGATTTTTCCTCCTTTGCAACAAATAACTTAAAAGAGATGGAGTGGTAAATTACGAAGGACTTCGTTTCTTAATGGCCAAGCTCCTTCCCAAGATCTGATCAATGTAAGGGATCTTGACTCCTCCCAAATAGATCTCATCCATTCTCTTTCTTACAAAGCGATTTCTCCTCTTTCTAGGGACTTACTCCTGCTATCTCTCCTTGAGCTTCATCACTTGAAGGACTTAGACTCGGGTGCACACCTTGCGCTTCCCTCCTAATATTTTCTATGGAAAGACTCTAACCTGGGTGCACCCTTTGCACTTTACTTGCAGTCTATCACTTAAACTGTCTTTTCCTTTTGAACTCCTTTCATAGGCTTGTCACACACTTGAACTATCTCTCCCTTGGCCTCTTTCAACACTTCAACAAAGTGTCGACTATATGAAATATTTACAATGACATCCCCTCTAATATTTTATACTCCTGGGAGTATAGGAACACTACTTGTTCTCTCTCTACGTAATCGTATGCAATTTCTCTTGAGCTTACAAACCTGTAACAGTTCAGCCTCCGCACTCCTTGCATGGGAACTGTTCACTCCTTGCATCGAGATTTCATAAGAGAAACAATTGAAACTTAACTAAGCATAAAGGATTCATGCAACCAACCATTTATATGAAAACATACATATAAAGCATAAATATAAATAACACAACATTTACATGGTTACTCAGAGACAAGAAAGCTCGAAAATCTGAAGGAAATTATTTCCTTCTATATTCCTTTCACAAATATTTACAAAGATTTCAACAACTCTCTATATCTTTCATCTTCTTCTTTACAAAACTACTAACAATGACTAGCAACCTCATTTGAGCATAGATTACATGGATTTATACATGTGGGGGCTTCTCGAGCTTTCCCTCAAGACTCTCTTAGTTCTTTCACATCATCATTAAAGCATCCTACCACTAAGGCTTATTATAAGAAATGATATATTACAATCTAGATATGGGTCAACGCTCAAAATCTGCACAATCCTACAAATGTTAAAGGTGAATACAATCTCCTGGAGCACATACAATGACTCTAGCTTCAATATCTCAAGGGATCTTTAATTACAAGGATTTCAAAATTTAAAGTGATGCACCCTCCTTGGAATCCAAACCTGTTAAGTGTGTTGTGTTGGATGTTGAGTCGTCCTCCACCTTTCTTCATGTAATGATGTCGTTGATGCTCCTGCACCATACTCCTCTACTGAAAAAATCATGATCTCCTGCTCATGGATCTCTTGTTGTTGTGTTGACGGGCGTAAATGACACACCGTCATCTAGAAGGTCAAATTCAGACCGGGGTTGTCTAATTAACCCAAGCCATTTGGAATGAAATGACCCGACGGGTTTAATGGCTCTGTTAGCCAACTAAAGTCGTAAAAATGATAAAATAAATAAACTAATCTAAGGATATGACACTAAGAATATAAGTTTACTAATTACAAGTGTTCAAATAGAAACATGAATATGTAAAAATGATTATAAACAGTTTATATACATCTTGTAGGGTTTACTTCAAATCTTGCAAAATGAATGTTCTAAAAAGTGTTTCTAAACGAGATAAAGAAAGCACATAAATATTTTTGTTTTCTTTTTTAATATTCAAATATTTAAAACTAATAAATACCAAGAAAGTACAATTGAAACAACGATACATAAACAATCGAAGCTAATTCATGCAATCATCATTTCATTAATAAATAATTTAAGTAAATACCACACAGACTAACATGTAACTAATTGTCTAAATTGAGTTTATCTTCCTGTGTTGTTTGAGCTCCTATTTGTCCTGCATGTAAGGGAAACCTGTGACAGAACAATACTAGTACTTCCAGAACAAATTCAAAGAAGCATGTAATATGTTGGAACAAGAATATAACAGCAAAATAATAACTAATTAAAACTCTTATGATCTTATGATAATCAATATTTAAGAACGAGAGAAAACTCAATTATGAGTATTCATATTAGGGTGAAATCACGAAGGTGGGTTACACTTTCGTGACAATCGGGTCTCCAAATTTTCGAAAAACATATTTTCGGCCGAACTAAATAAATTTTTCGGCCAAAAGATATTATTTTCGGCCGAACTATTGTTCATCCGAAAACATAAACGTCAATTCAAACGGAGCCATAACCGGGCCCTCGATTTGCGTGTAGAAATTTGGTCGGCCGGATATTTTTTTCCGGCAATAGTTGTTCGACCGAACTATTTTTTGGCCAAAAGATTGTTCGTCCGAACAAATTTTCGGCCGAACAATAGTTCGGCCGAAAGATGTTTTATATAATTGCCACACATTGAAGTGCGACGGTCAGAAACTTTTTTGGTTGTGAGGATCTGTGTCTGTGTCGCCGAGGTCGAGAGCTCTTTG
>JASDQU010311491.1:0-13589 GCA_032191745.1 Picea mariana
CCTCTTTCATGGCATAAAAGATAGATACAAACATAGAATATGCACTACCTAGCTTAGAAAGAATAAGATATATGCAATGCTCTTCCTTCATTACTATCTTACATTCTTCACATAAAATTCTGAGTGTTTTAAACTTAGATAGATAGTCTCCAAGGCAAGAAAAAACACTTGGACTCAAGGTCAGTATTTGATTTTGTAACTGTTGTGCTCAAATAGTATTGAGTTTTCCAAACACAGATTCAATCTTGTCCCAAGCTACTTTGGGGTCATCAATTCCTTGAAGGTGGTACCTTAGATCAGGAGAGATGGACATTCCAATTAGTCCATGTGCTTCGTCATTCCTATTATCCCATTTGGCTTTCTTATCATCATCAGTGGGGGTTGTTTCCTTTCCCATGGTAATCCGGTACATGCCTTTACTTCTTAATAAATCTTCCATATGGGATCTCCATTGGAAGTAGTTGTTGCTGGTAAGCATGAAAACACTTGTAGAAGCCATATTAAATATGTAGATAATGCATATTTAAAAACTGAAACTAATGATCTGGATGGAAAGATCTCGAAAAGTTGTGCGGTTTTAAAAAAAAATGACACTGAAAACGGACTTCCGATGTGAGAGTTATGCCCCTTTTAAAAGCCCCTTTTAAAAAAGGCATAAACGATAACCAAATAACCACATGATAGTGTAAGCTACTTTATGAAGTGACCCACTTTTATAAAGAGAAGTGGAGATCACTTTTACAATGAGGTTACCTTATAACAGAAAAGTTGCATACAAAATAACTCTAAAATAAAATATAAAGCTACTTATAGTGATTCACTTTTATACTTGAAGTGAAATGCACTTTACAATTTTTAACATGAACTTTTTCAAAAAAAGTAACAAAAGAGAGACTTGAACTCAAGACCTCTTGCTTAATAAGGCAAGTTTTAACCAAATGGTCTAGCAAAACATATTGTAATGTTTAGAAGGAGGATTGGGGGTGTTGTTGTTGTTGTGGATAAAGTGATAAACCTTTCTTTAAAACAATTCCAGCCCTTAAGAAATCTCTCAAATCCCTTTGAAAGGTTTCTTTTAGTGCAGAGTTAACAAGTCCTTGTTTTTGCCTAGCTAGTTTCATAGTGCATTGAATAAGACCTGGATCAAAACCACGAATAGCCTCATTAAACCAAGAAAAAACATTTTTAAATCCACCAAGTAGCTCAATAGACCTCATCTCTTCTTTATCAGAACACTGGACATTTATTTTAACGTTCGTTGAAGATCCAGGTGTCCTAATGTTCATGGAGATGGTTTCAACCACCTTCTTTTGTAATTCCTCTTCCTTTTGTTTTTTTTTATTGCTTAGATCACTTTATGAAAACAAACTCTCAAGAGGAGTCAAGTTCTCAAGAATCTCATTGTTTTCTACGGATATAATTTCCTCATGCTTAAAAGGTTCATTTTGGATGGAAGCACCAATGCTCTCATCGTTAGGGAGGGTCTGCCAAGATCCTACATTTCCAGGGATATATGAACAATATAGAGACTGAAAAGAACAATCAAGCATGTGAGGAAAAAGTTGTTGATTAAGAGAAGCTACAAAGATAGCTAACCGACTAGCCATTGAATTCAACTCCCTTCTAATACGATTGATGTTGAAATACAAAAGGTTCAAGGTAAGTGCCCAAATAGCTTGGGTGTATCATCCCATCATATTTTTTCTAGGAGAGTATATATTACGTATCATATTCACAACAAGCTCAGAATCTCCAAAAACTGAAAGGTGACCACAACCAAGATTAAGGGCGTTCTCAATGCCTAATAACAAAGCTTCGAATCCAACGGCATTTTTTGTACAAGCAACTCTAACCTATAAGATAGATCATGAATTATTCCTATAGAGGAACCAAGATAATGCCATCCCCATTACCTTCATTAGAGTGCGAACCATCAAAATGCATATGCCACATATCATCATCTAAATGAATTCTTTCCAAAGGAATATTATCCTCTTCAACAAAGACATAATACACTTCTAGGTCTTCTTCGACATAGTTTATGCTAGATTGCGGAACACTCTCTATGTAGGGTGAAATTATTCCCTCTCTAAGGACTATAATGTTCTTGCCATTCTGAGGAATGGATAAATGTGTCCCGTTGAGCGAGAGGTATCCACTTGTTAAGGCTTGCCAATCTCTCCCCAAGATAATTGAGTAATTTCTTATAGACATATCAATCAGCTGAATTCTGAGGGTTGTCCTTATCTCAGGATGAGCACATAAAACCAAGGTTACATCCTTAATCTTTCCTATGGTTGTTTGTTGTAGACTATTATAAGAGAGAATGCTTCTGGCATTTTCATTTGTACAAGACAAGCCTAGCTCTTCCATAATAATCTTCGACATCACACTTGGGCGCGAACCACCATCAATGAGGCAACAATGGGCAATCTTATCCATGATCTTTATAGAAATATAAAAGGGAGATTCATTACAGGGTATCTAAAGTTATGTACACCTACTTTATTTACAGAAGAATCATCTTTGTTTACCTCTTCAAAAAGATTGGTTACAACGAAAGATTTTCCTTACATAAATTGTTTCAGATGCATCTGTTGTTCAGGGATGACAACCATGTCTAGGATGGTTGCATATGCTTTGATGTTGGCCAACTGGTTCAAGATATTGTATTTGGAAGAGGGGAGAGGAGGAGTGATTCCTTGACTCTCGAGAACCTTAGGAACTTGGACAGTGGCAACGAGTGAGGACGAGCTTGGGGTAGAAGAAGTGTGGGGAGAATCAAATTTTCCCTTGGGAGCATAAGCTTTGTTTCTAGTATTGATGACCACGACATCCTCTGGCTCTGCAAAATCTAGGACAACGATAGTATCTTTTGGTATTTTACCAAATATATTATCTTTGGCACTCTTCTTTACCTCATATGTGGTTTCCTCGTGGTGTTCCTCGCAAAAGTTACACCAACTCTGAGGCAGAATAACTTTAGGCTGAAAATTGTTCTCAACTGGATTTCTAAAGGGGGGTGCAAAAGAGGATGAAGCTCTAGGGGTGAGAGGGGAGAGTTCCCTTTCACTTGAATGATATCATACGATTGTTCATATCTTGTACTAGATTCAAGAGGGCGGACATGTCTATCTGTTTAACCTATTCTCCCTGGGGAAGACCTGTTCTTTCAAGTTGTTCTTCATACTCTGAGAAAGTATGTAGAGAGGAACCGAGATTATCAATGGATTTTTCCTTAATCCTATGATGGTAGGGAGAAGGAAATGCATTGTAGTAATGCATGAAAGCGGCTTGGTTCTGAGGGCGGATAATTTTTGGGATTCGGTTGTATAACTTGGTGAAACGCAAGTTGAAAGACTTGATGGTCTCACCCTCCTTATAGGTGACGTTATTGTATTACCTTAACTTTTTAGTGAGGCTTTAGGATTTCCCATAAGTGGATCGGAACCAATAGATTAAATCCTCCCAAGTAGACAAAATCTTAGGAGGAAGATCAAAGAAATCAATCGCAACCTTTCCTTCCAAGGAATTGACGAACAAGCGCATGCAGGTGTCATTGTCGTTGCCCCCTATGTTATGACAAGCATTAGAAAATTCCACGACATGTTCATTGGTACTGACAATGTTATTCTCTGAAAACTTAGGCATGTGCTCTTTAAATTTTGGAAGTGGACGAGTAGCAGGTGCTAGGTTAAGAGGAGAGGACACATGCCACGGTGGGGTTGTGGCATCTTCTTTGAATTGAAAAAGTCCATACTTCTTGATGACTTTGGTGGGGTTTGTGGTAGATTGGACAGGGATATGGTGGCTATATAAGCTACCAATCACTGATGACGATGAATATTGAGAATATGAAGCACTTCCAGTGCTACTAGAGCCTCCATTAAATTCCATCCTATGGATGTTAGGTGTGGGAAAGAGAGACAAACTAGATGAATCAAATAAAGTTATCCTTAGAGTACCTTGTTGGACATATAACACAACATTTCTTCATCCTATTTCAACAATAGCATTGATTTCAAGTGACAAGCCTCTTCTACTTCTAGAAGTATGAGAATCTAAGGACATGAAAGAAAGGCCAAAACGTGAAGAAACAAAAGGGCTACTGCTGATTTCTAGGTTGTCTACGTCTAGCTTCCAATTGTTCTTGAGTACTAATGTCTTTTTCAATCACTGCCCAAGAATGGTTAATCTCAACACAGGTCCTGGCAGTGTCTAAAATAGTATGGAACAAGTTCAAAGAAATGTTGGTATGGTCTTGGAGACCGGGCTCAAGATTGGGCTGCCTTGCAACATGAACAATCATTAATAGAAAAATAGTCAAAGAATCAATTTTAGAAAAAGAAAGATGTATCGATGAAAATCGAGTATAAAAATTAACCGGAGAGATATCGAAGATCTCCCTAGTATGGTCGCCAAAAAAATGTTGAGGAAAAGATATGAAATGATCTTACTCAAGCATTTTCAGATTCTGCTTGGCTAAAGCAAAATAGATGGGAATATCACCCTATTTTTATAGCCAACAAAAATAACATCCTAACTCACAAGTATTAATTACAAGTGCTTAGGCTAGTCTTTTATCGACAAAATGCTTGCTATAAATTTACTTTTTATGTAATTTTTTGAATATAATAGTTGCTAAAATAAATGTAAAGGCAGAAGTAAAGACACCAAGATGATAATCAAGACATATGGGACATAAAGCAATCCTTTATTTCGTTCCAATTCACCAAAGAGTCATTTTATTTACAAAATCTCATATAGAAATCTTGGACCAAAGTCAAACTTAGACATCCCTGATGGAACATACAAAAGGAATTCTAACAAAAAACCAAAACTGAACTCTAAAATATGGATTAGCTTGCCACTGATTGTTGCCCACTCGACTCTGCATAATAGCCTTTGTCAGTCATGAAAATTAATTCACAAATAGACAATTCTACACAGACTATCAAAGATAGATCAACACCTCTGAAAAACAAGTGTCTGAATGATGTGATTCAACCATGAATATTTTTGTCTACAATAAGACCCTCCTATCATACAAGAGAATTAGTCTTGTGGTGAATATATGAATGAATGAAAACTGAACTATCTCAACATAAACTCAAGGAGAAAACCTTAGTATGCTTTTGCTTCTATCCTCTACTTGTCCCGCCCTTTCCTTTTTCTTTTAAACAATTCAGAAGTGGTTGAAGTAGTTGAGCCAACTTATTAGTTAAGTTAATTAAAATACTCAACCAACTTTAGTTAGGGGGAAAAGTAATAATCATAATAAAGGTCATAAATAAATAATAACTAGTAGGTGGGACCCCTTGTGACTCCCTTTAGCTCATAACAATTATAACAATCATAACATAACTACTAGTCAATTAAAACACACCTCCTTATGTCTCCCATCCACATATTTCATTTGACAATTTATCTCACGAGATTTGAAATTATTTCCAAAAATATTACTCATGTAACCAAAAAATAAAACATGTTGTCCAAAGTCTCCTGAAGTCAACTGTTATCAATAATAGATAAAAATAAAAACTCAAAAGCCATATTTCCCACTCTGCGATGCAATCTTTCCTTGATTGCTGCTGTCACCCTTTGATTTTCCTGAATTTGTCTTTAGCTGCACTGAGCCTTTAGGCCTAATATCATTGATCACGTGGGAACAATCATCCCTCAAATGCATCCGGGAAGACATAGATTTGTTAGAGCCATTGGAAGGCAAGGAAGGGGCAACAATGGTTTTTCCTTTGTCAAGGTAATGGTGTGCCTTAGTTTTCAATCTCTTGATATCATGGGAGGATTTCATTGGTGAGTGGGGAGTGGCTTGGAAAATATGGTTATTAACTGGAGGAGCAGGCAAGGACAAGTTGGGCCAGCCACAATGTTGGGAGACTATCGGGTGGACAATCTCTTGCCATCCATCATTTTCAGGAACCTCGGGTTGTAATAAGAGGTGAGGGGGCACAGGGATACCAGGGGATTGTAGAACTTGGAAAGGAGGTCTTTTAGGCCTAGGTTGGACTACTCCCTACCGAATCTAATTGAAAAATCTGACCTAAAACAATTGGCCAAGCTCTTGTGAATCAACATCAAAATGTATGGAGAACTTAGGCCTTCTTGGGCCTCTGTTCCAATTACCTCTCCCTCTGTTTCCTTGACCATGTCTAACTCGGCTAAAAAAACTCATTCCTGCATGCATGATTGATTAGAAAATAGTATTTTAAATAACCATACATGACAAATCTTAAAAATATGAATATATTTGGCTCAACAATGTATCAAACTCATGCAATCTAATCCATACAAATTGTTTGATTGTTCATCAGTGAAAAGGGGGTGAATAAAGGATCCTGGGAAATGTAAGGGGTTTGTATTGAGAGAAACATGATATGATGAGGGGGGGGGGATATATGATTACTACTCAAGGACAACAATAATCAACTACAAATCAAATAAAACATCACTGTAGTTCAACCAAGACACTGCGCTTGCCAACTGTTTCAACAATTTTTTTTTCTTAACTGTAATCAATTTTGGAACAAGGAGCAAAACAAATGTATGTAGGAAAGCGATGGGGTTGTAATTAGAAAAAGGTGAATTAATGAAGGGGAATGAGAGAGGTTACTGTTCACAAAATTAATCAAGTAATCCATATAGCCATTCTGTTAAAAGGAGATACACCAACCAAACGATCATAACAATCACTGTGTATTGGCTAGTTCACAATCAAATGTCCACACAGTGTCATCATAAGACAATATGCATTTTACACAATCTGTAAGGGAGTTATGTTCCTTTTATTTATCCAATTTTAATCTTATAACAATTCTCAATGTATAATAGTAGCCATTTCCACTCTCTTAACCATCATAATCAATCACTGCTCACACATTACTTCAATCAACAAATACACCCAAAAGTCATGTTTCAATAATAATAATGAATTAATACTGTCACTGCAGTCGGGCCCGCCATTTAAAATGCGATGATATTCATTAAACATATGTAGTGGATGGACAAATAATCCAGATTAAAATTGCAAAAACACGGATTGTTATTTAAATAGACAGATGATAGCCACCATTCCAGCACATGTTATTCACAGAATAATTCAATTATGCAAGTGTAATTTTGTCATTGTACAAGCCCAATTCGATGTGACCCTAACATGCTGGTCTATCCATCACGACGAGGTATCAACAACATGTCTGTCTTCATAAAACAAATAATCGAAAAGAAAACAAGTCGTGTTTAAATTCTGTGACTATCTCTGAGTGTGGAACCCAAACTATCCATATTATACACGGTGCGCAACCACCCAAAACACCACGATGCAACATACCCATTTTACAAAACCAAACACACAGTCACAGTAATAACTCAACCCATCGTGTTGAGCCATCAATCTAATACAATATTTGCTTCAATTTAATCAAACTGCAATCAACCATGTTGTGTAAAACTTGGGCTTATGCAATCAAATAATCATAACATATGCAGTGGATGGATTTTCTACAGTCATCCCAGTTGCAATAACCATTTGGCCCCAAAAGAAACTAATGGTTACTACGATCATTTATTCATTGTGTAGAAACACCACACATGCAAACACAGTATGCGTGAACAACATTAAGCAATTGTAATCAATGCCAAGCCAAAAATCCAAATAATCCTTAGCGCAAAAATACCATGCATGTGTATCAACCAATCAACCAAACATGTTGTGGCAACCACGCATACCCACACATCGACATGGAGGGAGGCTGTGACATTCTCAAATAAAACAATACTGGACTGTCGAACATAAGGAAATCGACTATGTATCTGGACTACCCAATTAACAATGTAGGGTTATCCATTTTAATAACATAGGTAGTGACTAGATATCAAACCAATACGATCATCATATGGCCAAATGGGCGAGTTTGTACCCCATCTTTTTTCAACAATACACAACCATTCAAAAATAACCAAGCAGTAAACTCGACAAGCCAAGCTGGTGTTCTATGTCAACCCTCAGACCTGTAGAGTTAAAGGTTTTCACTGTGACTAACACAAGAAAATATAAAGCCAACCCACTTCAATGGTGAAAAACCTCTGAGACCAATGGTGCATACACAGAGGGAACCACAAATTATTCATGGACAAACAACAAATCCCAAGATAGGAGGGCTACAACATAGTAACGAGGCTCCAACTCGGCCGGTAATGGTACTTAACGCACGTAGGGTGTAACCCTCGTGCCTCTTCGGTCAAACAACCACAACACTGAGGTGATGACAGGGCTGAGTAAGAACATAAAAACCCATTTCATGACTTTAGTGGTGAAATCAACCAATGCCCAGGTGAACAAAACACAATGACACAGAGTGCCTCCAACCATTAAACTCATAAAATCTAGAGACTAGACATAGTGATGCGAAGACGTCAGGACAACTAGCCAAGCAAAACCAATAAAAACCCTCCAACTAAACCAACAAGATCACAGAGAGCCCCTATGGCTACTAACACCCAGGATGGCCCAATACACTGTAACTTCAAATATTTATCACTGAGAAAGCCACCAACAATTCATTCCAAAAACACAAATTTTCACAGTTGCAGTACTTAAGGACAACACAACCCATACATTTGATCTAGTATCCATTTCATAAATAGAGCAGACTCATGGATGGCCAAAAAAATACATACCTATGATCGAAGCACCTTAAAACGCAATATGGCTAAGTGGTTCCTCTCTGCTAGGAAATCATAGCATAACCACAACAACAAGGATGAACAATATCCCGATTAGGGTGGTGGCTAGAGAAGGAGTAAAGGTGACGTGCAGTAAATGCACGTCACTTCCATTCGCAGTCTAGTTACTTCTTATTACATGCCAACAAGCCTTTCAATTACACCATTAATCACATGTATCGAAACCATTACCCATTAATCACACAACCATATCATACTCTTAACTTATGCCACAAAACAGATCAACCATGTTCCATACTACAAATCACATAAGCATTAGCAACCTTCACTTTCTTAAATGCATCACCCAAATCTTATCCTACCATATGCATAGTAACCATATAACTTAATAAAATCACATAACCATTTACTTGCTAGCTAGGATTCAACCATAATCATTAAATCTTTCATGCATGAAATACAGTATGTAGGATAGTTTAAATTCTTCTCTTTGCATTTGTTTCATTGTTTCTTATTTCTTTCCAATTGTTTGTATGTGTCATTTCTTTTTTCCAACTGTCTTTCATGTATTATTACTAACATCTCTATTGTGCAGGTGTCCCAAGAACATATAGCAATGGTACAAATGAATAACATATGCCGTAGTAACATAAGAACCAATACTTCATAATTCCAATCCACAGCTAATAAAAACAATATTCTCATCAACCACGTAAGCAGTGTTGAACATGAACAGAAAAATCAAATAAGGACCAGACTTGATCTCCAATCTATAAGGGGGTCCCACCTACTAGTATTATTTAGTTTTTATAATAATAGGCTTTAGAAACACTTTGTGGGAAAATCTTCGTTGACGATTTCAATCGTCAACACTGGGTTATTGAATCTATTAACCATTCCTCAGTGGAAGTGGGAAGTGGTGACAATGGATTTCATCACAAGATTGCCTAGAACAAGCAAGCAACATGATGCAATCATGGTGGTGGTGGACAAGCTTACTAAAGTTGCCCATTTTATTCCTATGAAGGTTACTCACAAGGCAACCAATGTTGTTGATATTTATATGAGGGAAGTAGCATTCTTGCATGGCATACCCAAGACAATTGTGTTTGACTGAGACCCAAATTTTACCTCAAAGTTTTGGAAGGGGTTATTCAAAGGGTTTGGAACAAATCTAAACTTCAACACAACTTATTATCCTAATTCTGATGGGAAAATAGAAAGGGTGAACCAAGTGATAGAGGATCTGATAAGGATGTATGTGATGGACAAACCATGTAAATGGGAATACTATCTACACTTGGTAGAATTTGCCTACAACAATGGGTATCAAGCATCATTGAAGATAAGCTTGTTTGAAGCACTTTATGGCAGAAAGTGCAACACCCCAGTAAGATGGGACAACACAACTAATAGGGCAGTGGTTGGGCCAGAGTTGCTCAAGGAAATGGAAGAGAAAATGTTGAAGATTAAATAGAATTTGAAGGTTGCCCAAGACAGGCAGAAAATCTATGCTGATAAGAATAGAACTCACAAGGAATTTAAAGTGGGGGATCATGTTTTCTTGAAGGTGAAAGCCAACAGAAGTTCCTTGAAGCTGGGAAACTATTCTAAGTTGGAAGCCAGATATTATGGGCCGTTTGAAATCCTAGAAAGGATTGGACTAGTAGATTACATGCTTGCATTGCCTGCATCCATGACTATTGATAATGTATTTCATGTATCATTGCCCAAGAAGTATATACCTGATGCTAATCATGTGATTGATTGGAATGTGATTTAGGTGGAGCAAGAAGGCGCTTTGCAAGTGAAACCGGTGTGCATACATGACTGGAAGAGAAAGAAACTCTAGAATCGAGCCATAGGGCTTGTAAAGATTCAGTGGACCTGGTATAGTCCCAAGGACACAACATGGGAGCATGAATATGCTATGTGGGCAGAGCACCCACATATTTTTGAAGATTTTGGAAATCTTGTCGATGTTGTGTAAATAAGTTTCACTAAGGACAATGCAAAAAGAAGGGGAGGGTATTGTAACACCCCAAGGCCGAGCCCCTACTGAGCCCCTGCTAAATTGTAATTATGTTTATAGGCTGGTGAGCTAAGTGTTTGTAATCTGAAAGAATTATGTGTTTATGAGGTTGGAGAGTCTAGATGCTAAGGCCAATGAGCCTGATTTTGTATATGTAAATACTCACTTCATTAATAAAATTACATCGCTGCATGTAGACTGACCACGAAGAAAGAGTTATGGGGGACTAATCTCCACTAGGTAGGGATTGGGAAGGGGCTAAGAGTCTAGGAATAAGGGTTAAGTTAGAGGGCTTACCTCTAAGGGAATACTATTATATTATTATTTCCTAGAGGCTAAGGTTTGACATAACCTATGTTTTCCTAAATTCCTAGTGAAGGGAATGGGTGTTAAGTGGAGCTCATGCAACTTTAGGAGGACAAGTGTCAACTTGGGCGCATGCAGTTTTTAGGTGGGAAAGTCAGTTCATTGGGGGTTGTCTCGCCATTCTCGCCATGCTGGCCATACTCCCCACTGATGCACGCACTGAGATAGAGAGCCTTCACGCAACCAACATTACCTCCATCATTGACCTCTATAACTCTGAAACCTGCACATACTGTGTTAGGAAGCTAACTGTTTTTCCTATGAAGCACATCACGACTACGTAGTTCCTGAGCCATATCACGCCTTAGCCTTTTATTGTTGTTACCCATGTTTTCTCTGGACTGGTTTGTCTTAATGTCATTACTAGATCCCATACCCAATTTTGTTGATGTGGTTACCCGCTGGACTTAGGAGTTGGATAGAAGAGGTAGGTTGTCAGGCCTGTGACCAACTCTCTCTAGGTGAGAGAGTGTGCTGAGGAAGTGAGTTCTCCTAGAGGGAGTCTAGTAGCAGGTATAGTACTCTGAGACTTCCTGTCCAGCCTGTTGTTGAATCCCTGGAAGGGAGGTGGACAACCGATGGACTGTGTGACAGTGAAGGTGTACACTCCTAGGGTGGGACATGCGTGTGGGGAATGAGATTCTATGGGCTTTGGGTGTAAGTGGCTCCTTGGAGGAAATCCCTCTTGTTGAACTATGCAAATTTCCTGTTGTCCTTTCCAAGCCTAGGATTTCCTTTCTCGGTGGAGTTTATTCCTAGCTCGGAGGTGACCCAATGCTGAGAGTCATGAGCAGCGTGGTCTAAGGTTGGGAGGTTCGTGGAAGGCCTGCACATAGTTGGTGTATTACAATTAAAAGATAAGTACCATTTCCAAGTTCGGTTACATGTTGTGTATTTATATATGCTATTATATTTATGGGTTTTTTCTGTGATTACTACATATATGCTTTTATTGTTATTTCTTCATTATGTTGTGTGATAACATAACGTAAATCATATGTTAAATTTGTATGTGTTATAGAACTAAAAATGGAACTTCAAGAATTGTTGGAGAAAGGATCCATTCAGACAAGTGTGTTTTTGTGGGGAGCATCTATTCTATTTGTGAAGAAGAAATATGAAACTCTTAGGTCGTGTATTGATTATAAGAAAACTAAACAATGTTACAATTAAGAACATGCATCCATTTCCCCATATTGATGATCTATTTGACCAAATGAGAGGGGAAAAGGTATTTTCAAAAATTAATTTAAGATGGGGATACCATCAAGTCATAGTAAAGGAGGAAGACATTCATAAGAAATCCTACACAACAAGGTATCGTCACTATGGATTTCTAGTGGTGCCATTTGGTCTAAATAATTCACTAGCTACATTCATGTGCCTCATGAATAGTATCTTTAGTAAATACTTGGACAAGTTTTTACTTATTTTCCTCGATGATATACTAATCTATTAAAAATATGAATAAGAGCATGTGGATAATTTGTGAATGGTTTTTCAAGTGCCAAGATAACACCAACCATATGCAAAACTTAGAAAATACAACTTCACTATTAAGGTCACATTAATAGGCCATTGCAAATTGTCCCACTCCAAGAAATGTGATAGATGTGAGAACCTCAATAAATCTTGTTGGTTATCATCGGAGATTCATTGAGGGATTCTCCAAGATCGCACACCCATTAAGTTCCTTTCAAAAGAAAAGAAATAAGTTTGAATGGACCCAAAAATGTGAGGAATTTTTTTAGTAGTTGAAAAATCTCGTCATTGGAACACCAATTCTAAAGATTGCAGATCCAGACAAGGATTCTATTGTGTGCAAAAATGCATGTAGGTAAGGACTCGATGGATTTCTCATGCAAAATAACCATGTGGTGTATTACAAACTAATAAAGCTAAAGGAACACAAGAGAAAATATGTTACTCATGATATGGAACTTGTTTCTATAATACATGCATTGAAGATGTCGTGACAGTACTTGATGCATGGGAAGTTCATGATAATGACATATCATATTGGACTAAAGTATTTGTTTGACCAACCAAACTTGAATGTCATGCAAGCAAGATGGTTGGAATTTCTCTATGTGATTTATTTGAAATCAAACATATAAAAAGAAAGGAAAATAGGGTTGCAAATTTAGTCAACGAAAATATGCATGTGATGCATATGGTATCCATCAACACTTGTAAATATTATTTGAAGATAAGAGTTATAGTTTCCCTTTCTATTTATGAACATTACATCCAAGAGAAAGATGGATTGCAATAAGAGAAAGTGAAGCACAATCATGAAGGTTATTATCTAGTGATGATGGACTTCTTATTTACAAGAATAAAATGTATATTCCTAACTTAGAAAAGTTGAGAACCATCATCACTAATGATCCAGGTGGATATCGGTGGCCACCCACCTTTTCCAAATGGCTCAAAATAGTTTTCTGTCCATTTTGGTAATTTACTATTTTTAGCAGGTTTTAACTTT
>JASDQU010311493.1:0-13833 GCA_032191745.1 Picea mariana
ACGATATGTGACCATGTTGTAAGGCCCGATGAATGGCGCGGAATATATATAACCAAAGTTTGTATTGTATTCACATATATATATATATATATATATATATATATATATACTGTTGTATAATAGCGCGGGTTGAAACATAACCATGGGTTTTAACCAATGGTTTAACACGCGTAGGAGTTCCAACGGTTATGGCGGTTCAACCACCCATTTTCCTAGCCCAAGGTTCCATGCGCCATGTGCCCAGACGCCGAGGTGGTTAGGGGATGGCGTGCCCTTAACCGTCCTACGGTTTGTACCGGTGCACGGTTGCATACGAGACTGAGTTTTTATGCTTAAAAGAGCGTGTGAGCCAGGTTTGATGAAGAAGGGTGCGAATTGTAGAACCAGAGACAGCAAAGTTGAAGAGGGAGACTTCCAGGAGGCTAACTTCTTCATTTTTCGACCGATTGAGGTGCCGAAAGAGCCCAGATAGGGGTTTTGGGATGCTGGGAAGCCATTGGAGCAGTCGGTTTGTCAGTTTGAGCAATGTAAGACATGTTTTTGAGCACTTTTTGAGTAATTAATAATAATGATCCATTGGAAGCTGGACCAGGAGATGTAGCCCATAAGAGGGGTGAACTCCTTTATCAATTGTTGTGCACATGTGTTTATGTTCAATGTTTATGCTGCTGTCTATGTGTATTTTGCATAAGTAATCCTTAATTTATGTGTTGAAAATTGATCCTGTTGCTTTAAACACATAACATTTCACTTGCAATAATTATTCAAGTTTTTTTCAAGTCTTCTTCATTTTTAGATCAGAAGAGATGAGGAAGAAATCCAGTTTAGCAAATTCCACATCATAAGCAATGGTGGCTAGAAGTTGATCTACAGAAAGAGAAGAGGATTCGAGTGAAGAATTCAGGTCTAAGTCAAAAGGCAGAAAGGGGAAGGGAAAATGTTGGTTTTGTGGCAAATATGGGCATCTTAAGAAGGATTTCTAGAAAAGACAAAAAGCATCCAAAGAGGACTCCACAAAGGAAGTGAATTCAACTGCAACAAGTTCAGGCTCAGATCATTGCCATGTCATGTCATGCCATGCCATTCCATGCCTTGCCTTTCCATGCAATGTCTTGCCTTTCCATGCCATGCCTTGCCATATCATGCCATGCCTTGTCTTGCCTTGCCTTTCCATGGCATGTCATGCCATGCCTTTCCAAGCCATGCATTGCCATGACATGTATTTTCTTGCCATGATATGCCTTGCCAAGCCATGCCATTTCCATGCCATGTCATTGTCATGCCTTTCCAAGCCAATAAATGATATTAACTAAGTTCAAACAAGCCAATGGGAAGTCCCAAACACCACAAATCAACAAGGAAACTATATCTCTTATAAAACTTGCAATTAAGATGTTTAACTTCAACAATATGACAATTTACAATAGGACAAATATAACAACCCTTAAAACAAGTAATCATGTAATGAAAGGGGGCTGAAAATGCAAGCATAAACTAGGGTTTAGATAAAAATTGCTTGTTGAAATGGAATATGGCACATAACAACCCTGGAATATTCAAGACATCAAGCCTTAAAGGGATGAAAATTGCCTTGTCTTTCCTTTACATTCCTTTCCATGCCATGCCTTGCCATGTCATGCCTTGCATTGTCTTGCCTTTCCATGCCATGCCATGCCTTGCCTTTCCATGCCATGCCTAACCTTTGAATGCCTTGCATTGCCTTGCCTTTCCATGCCATGCATTCCCTTTCCTTGCCATGCCATGCCATGCCTTGATTTTTCATTGTTGGGTATGTGTTATATTCTTTGAATGACTAGAACTAGTGTATGTTTTACCAGTTTTTGTGTCCATTTTGGGCAGTTCTTTGGCACATGGTTTTTCTCCAATGGTTTTATATTTCTGGTTAATGAATTAGGGTTGTTGAATAATCTAGATTATTGGATTAGGGTTTTGGATGCTATGTGATCCTATATGTATATTGCATTGCAAATAATGTATGATGTGAATGAATATAGAATATGTTGGTTTTCCCAGTTTGGGTTTCGAGGAGAAAAATCTTTGTGTAATGTGTGTATTTTTCATTGTATATTTTTTGTTCTTTTATTGAAAATTTGTTTGCAGTAAAATATTGCACAAGGTTCAAATCTACAACCATGCCATACCATGCCTTGCCTTTCCTTGCCTTTCCATGCCATGTCATGTCTTACCTTTCCATGCCATGCCTTGCCTTGCCATACCACGCCTTCCTTGTCCATGCCATGTCACGCCTCATCTTTCCATAGCATGTCATTCCATCCATTGCCTTGCCTTGCCGTGCCATGCCTTGCCTTGCCTTGGCATGTCATTCCATGCCTTGCCTTTGCATTCCTTGTTATGCCAGGCCTTGCATTGCCTTACCTTGCCATGTCATGCATTACGTTTCCATGCCATGCCATGTCTTGTCTTGTATTTCCTTGCCGTGTCTTTCCATGCCATGTCATGCCTTGTCTTTCCATGCCATGCCTCGTCTTTCCATGCCATGCCTTGTCTTTCCTTCATTTTCCTTTCCTTGTCATACCATTCATTTATATGCCATGCCATGCCTTGCATTTCCTTCACTTTCCATGTCATACCTTTCATTTCCATGCCATGCCTTGCATTTCCTTCACTTTCCACGTCATGCCTTTCCTTTCCATGCCTTCACTTGCCATGTCATTCCTTGTCATGGATTTCCATGCCATACCATGCCATGTCTTACATTGCCTTCACTTTCCATGCCATGCTTTGTCTTTCCATCCCATGCCTTTCTTTCATTTGCTATGCCATGCCTTACCTTGCCTTCACTTGCCATGCCATGTCATGCCATGCCTTGCCATTCCATGCCTTTCCTTGCCTTGTCATGCCTTGTCTTTCTATGCCATGCCATGTCATGCCTTGTCTTGCTATGCCATGCCATGCCATGCCTTGCCTTGTTTTTCTATGCCATGCCTTGCCTTTCTTTGCATTTCCTTGCCATGCCATGCCATGCCTTGCATTCCCTTGTTAAATTCATGATTATGAACAACAATATATCTCTTAAATTGTAAGTATTACGAGTGTTATGGGTGAGGTTAAGCATCAACTTACCATTCCTAAGGTATAATGCAAAATGATAAAGAACTTTGTGGAGAATTTGCATAAAAATGCTTAGTTTGGGGAATCTAATCAATAGTTGTCTATAATCTTATATCAAGGGAAACAAAAGAAAAATACATTGCACCAGTTCATTAAACATAGAAGATACCACAAACCATCATATTTTTCACTAATTTATGTTTTGTGAGGTTATAAATATTTTAGATATCTTTTATAAAATATATTTTGTAAAGTTGTCAATAATTTAAATATCTTTTATATAATATATTGTAGTAGAAAGAATTAAAAAAAAATTGTCGTAGAAAGAATTAGAAATTTTATCAGTAAATATAAGTAAACTCTGTATTTTGTTTTAGAGTGGTAAAAATAGTCCATTAAAAAAAAAATAAAAAAATTAACATATTAAAATATATAATTCTTGTAAACCCAAAATAATTTTAAAGAAAAATGGTTGGGTTTTAGTTGTTTGTCAGAATCTCATAATTATAGTGACTTTTTTTGTTTTCGAGGAGTGAGGGTATATTTATCATAAGATTGATAACCATATTTTTGCGGTGTATGCTCTAGGTATCATGCAGAGTGAAAACTTGTATTTATTGTCTTATAGGTAATATGCATAGTTTAAAATTTAAAATGGAAATGAAATTAAAAAGTAAAAATGAATGGAAGTAGGAGAGAACTTTCTGAGGAATTTTTCATCTTTATTCAATTCAATTCAATTTATGGAAGTCTATACAATAAACTTCATCTACTTATTAGATGAAATTAAAAAATGGTTAAAATGGAAAATAAATATATTATTATTTTTATTAATTACTATATCTAAATTATTTGCATAACCACAACTCAGAGAGATTATTTACATATCCACACCTCAGAGAGAAAAACTCGTGGATACAATACAATGGAGACATGATTGAGACCACAATTTTTGGAACAAACAAAAATAGATATCCTGACAAACAAAAATAGATATGATTCCACCATTTATTGAAGCTCAACAAACCTAACCCTAAATACCATATTTATATAAAATTCATACATCTATTAAAACTCCTAGCAAGGTGTACAGGAAGAGTGAAATTAAGACTCGAAAGAAGCGAGGATTTCAGCAGAGTAAACGCCTGGATGTGTTGAAGATAAGGACAGGGAAGACAAGCACATGAACGAAGGCTTTTCCCCAGTAGTAGGCTTTTTAACATCTTATCCCAATTTCCAAGAATTAAAAATACTGGACTTCACAGTGGTAGTGGTGTAATAAATTATAAATTATTTAATAATATATTAAAGAATATATATATATATATATATATATATATATGAATTTATTTATTTTATATTTTAATAAATATTTATTGGTATACAATTTATTAAGTTGACATGTAAGTTCAATTTATTGGTTATACAATGGGTTTGAAGCTAACGTAATCATGAGATCAACTATAAGTAAGAGGATAAGTAAGAGGGCTCAATGGTAGCACTCCAACTTAGTAACTTAATAAATACATTAACTTATTTTTCTAAGTCTACCTATTGAGAATCCATGTTGTTTTATAATATCATATTTTATAATTTATATGATACTTCACCGACTCCAAATTATTGGATAAGATGCAATGCTTGCCACAACTCTTATACACATTGTAGATTATAGACTGAGTGTAGACTGTATGAGATTGTAGATTGTATTTTGTCTAGTGGATTAACAAAAAATATAGGTTTCTTTTTCCTTTTTCATTTTTTTTTGGAAAAGCTTATCACATATCTGTGATTATTGCATGTGGGTATGGAGCTGGGCAATTCATCTTTAGAGTTATTGTGGGTGGGCATGCAGTAGGATGATTCAACTTTGGAGTTACAAGATAGTTGAAAATATTTTGTGAGATGTGGGATGAAGATGGACCTTGTAAAGTATTCATTTTCCATCCAAAGACAAAATTATATGATCTTTAAACAATTTAACCACCCCATTTCACTTCGGTGTTTTCTTTCCCCTACTTGGAGAGCATGCTAATTAAATTAAAATCATAATTTATCTTTCAATTTTGTAAAGTTATAATATTTTTAAGAGTTACAATTTTACAATACTTGATATTAATTTTAATTGTGATTTAAAATGAAATCAATTAAAATAAATAAATTTTGAAGTTAAAAAGTTTACTATTGTTTTGAAAACAAATATTTTATTATTTACAATTTTTAAATCAACCCTTGTTACTTCATTTCCAGATTGGAAATAGAATATACCTTTGTAAAGTCTAAAACCATAAACAAATATTTAGAAGCACAACTAGTGAATGTACTAACTCTTGTAGTAGAAGGAAAGTATCATTCTTAAAAAGGGAAACATGACAAGAAAGTGGTTGGCACCTAATGCAAATGTAAAACATGTGTAATGTTGAAATTCTAAAAGAAAATGTGATATTTAACTTTATGGAAGTCATGTTCATCCATCCGTTCATCCATCCATCCCTCTCAGGCCTATGATTTAGCAAACTTAATCATTTATGCCCTTAAAATATATATGTAAAAATCCCACATAGAAACAAACAACTATTGAACTAACAAATATTAAATATAGAGTCATTTATATCTTTAAAATAGAAATCCCACATAGAAACAAACAACTATTGAAGTAACAAATATTAGATATAGAGATTAAATTTATTAACAATAGTTTCCAATTTCAACATAATGTGAGATGTTACTATTATGGAAGACATATTTTATATTTTATAGATGCTTGGTCAAAGTTTCCCCTTTTTTTTGGTTGAGAGTGATATCTTTTCAAAAATGTTGCCAAAAGCTTCTCAAAATGAATGGTATCTAATAACGTTGTTTTGAAGAAAGATGCCATGTAGATCTAAGGAATAGTTAATAGATGATGCCATGTAGGTGTAACAAGTTACATGATGTAATAATTAATGCATTAAAGGATTCCTTTGGAGTCATTGTGGACAAATGTGAAGGGAAAATGTTGGGACCTAATTTTGTAGTCCTTTCTATCACCTCCAAATTGTGTATTAAAGGACCCTCACAGTAATCAAGCTGAACAAGACATAAATTTAGATGATCTAAATTTCCTAATCAAGTGTTATGACCAAATGCATTGAGAATGATGAGAAGTCAATGAATAACAATGCATTTTGAGAGAAAAACCTCTCCTTTTATAATATATTCAATGTACAAGATGAGAAATGTAATAATTCAATATATAGGGCTTAATAAGGGGTTTATACTTAACATGGGCTATGTCTAGGAATTAACATGCCCTCCCCTTCAAACTGTTGTTGTCCTGAACACTTGATTAACTGCAGATGTTTCAACATGAAGAACTCATATTTTCGTTTAGCGTTTTTCACTGGTAGGTTCTTCCATTTGACAAAGTACTCAATACCTTTTTCACTGGTAGGTTCTTCCAGTTGACAAAGTACTCAGTAGGTTCTACTATGAATTTTTCTTCTTTATTAATCTCTAGTAATTACCTTCTTTATGCAAGAAACATGGAAGATTGGATGTACACATGAATATGGAAGCAACTCCAATTTGTAAGCCATACTTCCAATCCTTTGCAACACCTTAAAGGGGCCATAATATTTGGGTGCTAATTTATTTTCCTTCTTTTGTTGCTTGAAAGACATCCATTTATTTATATAGTTGTAACTTAAAAAATATTCAATTCCCCACTTCAAATTCTCTTTGATCTGCTTTTTTTTTTTTTTTTTCTCAATAATTTCCTCGTTTTTTAATGTATAAACAAGAGGAAGGAGAGCGTCGATTCGAGTATTTCAACCATATTATCTTTCTTCGATCTGAACTCAGGTTGACAAATGTTTTTTTTTTTCAAAAAAAACACTGATAAATAAACTTTGAAAAATCAAATTTGAGGATGAAGAAATAAAAGATAATTTTGCAGCAGCTCCTTTTTCATTTGGGTATATTCGCTTTTTAATATTTTAAAATTAATGTCAAAAATATTACAATAAAATTAAAAATATTATATTTTTAATAGTAAATTAATAAATGTTGTATATAATAGGGTGGTAGTGGAAGAGGGATCCTCATTGATTATGGACGAAAAACAAAATTGTCCTATGTTTGGAATTGGGAGCTTCATCTAAATATGTTCCAAGGTTCTCACACATGCTTAAGGTTTCTGGGATGCAGGAATTTGAATGCAGAGGTTTAATTTACCCATGGACAGGTGGGATAATGGAGAGTTGGCCCTCTGCTTAGTGGATTCGCTTGGTTTTCTGGTTGCGGTTGGTTTTCTTGTTACTCTGCTTACTTCATGTTTGTTGAGTTTAGTTGGTTTCCAAGAGTCCATCACGAAATTAGTAGACATTTCTTGCCTTGGTGTAGAATTGCTACCATTAATTTGGGGAAATGTGTATTGGTTGCTTAAAGCTTCAGAACCTGGTTTCATTTCTGTTCTGATTGTTTGGTCGCGGGTGTTGTTCCTCCGAGCAATGGTTGCATGGATATTGGTGATATTTCTCTAAGCTTTGTGTTGACTTTCATCAAGAACTTTTATGTTCAGGGACTATGGGCCTGCCAAATTGCAAATATTCATTTTAACTTTTATGTTTAGGGACTATGGGCCTGCCAAATTGCAAATATTCATTTTTTTAAAGTCTTCTGGGCTTGATTTATACATCATGGATGATTGTGACTTGCAAGAATTTAGGCTCACGGCATATGAAGAAAAGACTCAAATAAACAAAACATCCATTTTCTCTTTCACTTTTAAAATTCATGATTATGAACAAGAATGTATTTTTCAAATTGGAGCTATTATGAATACTATGGGTTATGAATACTATGGGTCAGTCAGGTTAAACATTAACTTGCCTTTCTTAAGGAAGAATGCAATATAATAAAGAACTTGGTAGAGAATTTGCACAAAGATGTTCACTTTGGAGCATCTAATAACCGGTTGTCTGTAATCTCAGATCAAGAGGAACAAAAGGAGGATACACTGCACCAGCTCATTGAAGATTCATTGAATATATGGAGATCAGAAATCAGGAACATAGACCTAGAAAAAAACATAAGCTATCTTATTTTTCACTAGTTTATGTTTTCTAAAGTTATCAATATTTTAGACATCTTTTATAGAATATATTAAAAGAAAAAGAATTAAGAAATTTTACCAGTAAATATAAGTAAACTCTGTATTTTATTTTATAGTTGTACAAACAGTTCATATTTTTTTTTTTTAAAGTTATACATATTGAAATATACAAATCTTGTGAAAATATACAAATCTTGTGGAACCAAAATAAATTTAAAGAAAAATGATTGGTTCTTAGTTGTTCCTTAGAATCTCATAATTATTAGCCCAACTACATTGACTTGCTAGGTGATCTGTTTTTTTAAATTACAGTGACTTTCTTTTGTTTTTGAGGAGTGAGGGTATATTTATCATAAGATTTATAGCCATATTTTTGTGATGTATGCTCTAGGTATCATGCAGATAGGTATCATGCAGAGTGAAAAATTGTATTTAGTGTGTCTGCTTATAGGTATTATGCATATTTTAAAATTTAAAATGGAAATGAAATTAAAAAGTAAAAACTTCAGATACAAAGGTTCAGAATAATGGAAATAGGAGAGAGCTTTCTTCCCGGGTCTAATTGAACTGTGAGCAAATCTTCATCTTTACTCAATTTATGGAATTCCATACAATAAATTTCATCCAGTTATTATCATTTTAAAAATTCAAAAATTATTAAAATAAAAAATAAATATATTATTTTCTTTCATAATACTATTTAAAAAATTTTAAAACTTCCATTAAAATTGAATGGAAATCAATAAAAAAAAATACAACTCCTCACATCTAAATTATTTGCATAAACACACCTCAGAGAGAAAAACTTGTAAATGACTCAGCATAAGGCATAATACAATGGAGACATAAATGAGAGCACAATTTTTGGGACAGACCATGTCAGAACAGGGTATTTTTTGTTTAAAGAATTTGTCCACTACCAAGTTTCTATGCCAATTCATTCAATCCCAATATCTGCTACAATTAATAATGTAACAAGCAATGGACACACCCAGAATGCCTGACAAACAGAGATAGATACATTCCACTATTTATTGAAGCTCAACAACCCTAAATACCATATTTATGCAAAATTCATACATCTAAAAMCTCCTAGCAAGGTGTGCAGAAGAAGACAGTGAAATTAAKACTCGAAWGAAAGCGAGGATTTCAGCAAAGTAAATGGCTGGATGTGTTGGAGATAAGGACARGGAACACAAGCACATGAAYGGATCCATACCTACGTTGTTCAATGAGAGCTGGCAAGTTGATTTCTATATGCTCTGGATCCATACCTTTCCCCTCCTCGTTGTCTTCTAAGACTCTGTGGATTTTTCTTCTACTGTCATTTATTGATCTTCCTCCTGAACATCCTTAGTACTTAGATCAACTTCATGGCTACCTATGTTTTTTTTTTGGTCTTTTCTTGTCCTCTGAATTAGGCAGGACCTTTGCACTATCATCCTAGTTGGTCTTTGAGGTTTCCCCATCTTGGATTTGCTCCCCGTCTACTTTTTCGCTTGGAAGATGTTACTTATGTTGGATTTTGGTGGTCTAGAAGGGGTATTAACTTTTCCTGCCGAATTTTCTTTTTGCAAGGACTTTGGCGAAACCTTCTTCATCAGTGGTCGCCTTTGTTCTAGCTAGGTTTGGCCTGATATTTAGTGGAAAATATCTGAAGAGATGTATATGCTATATCCATTCCTCTTCTTGGAAGCTAATAGTTATGGATTCTAGCAGGGCCCTACCACATTCATGTAAACACAAAGTTGGGCCTATGAAGTTTATCTTCCTATCCTTGTGACTTTGGATATCTTGATGAATGAACCCAATGTGTTACCAATGCCCTCCAACATTTCCTTCTCCCATAATTTGTAGGGGAGAGAGTATAGCCTAATACATAATTAAATAAATAAGAGCCTTTTTCAAATATTCATTACCTATTTTCTATAAAAAAAAAATCATTATGAATCATTGTGAAGAAACCTTTGAATCCCAATTTTAGATCTGCATAGCCTTTGGGCCTCCATTTAAAGTGAATCAAACTCATAAGTGCTTTCTCTAATGACCATATGCCCACAAAATTCCCTATCACAACATGGTCTTTCATATACTGTATGTAATTACCTATGTTAACCAAAATAACCTCATATCTAGGTTTTTTACCTATGTTAATCAAAGTAACCTCATACCTAGGATTTTTTTAACCTATGTTAACCAAAGTAACCTCATACTTACTGTTCTTTTTCAGTTTGGGTAAAGAACCACTATGCTGCTCAATCTTTTGCAATTTGCCAGCCTTCTCTTCTATCTGACCCCACCCATTTCTACATTTGAAATATCCACCTGTGTCTGGCCTGTGACAAAATCTCTCAATTTCTACATTAAAAATATCCATTTGTGTCTGGCCTGTGACAAAATCCTTCAACGTTTTCCTGCTTGGAGCAGATTGAGGCTCTGTCATTTTTAAGTGGATAGGTGTATACCTATTGGGAAATTGCCAGAATTAATAAAGTTTTAATAACAAATTGGTTTTTAATGGATAATTTTATATCTTTAAAATTCAAGGCTATGATTTCAAGCATTAACTTCTTTGTATGATCAAAGATGTTCGTTTGTCATTAAAAAAAGTAATTAAACTGATTAACATAACAATGACAATTAACTTTAAATTTATGTGTTTTACTGTGTTTAAATTTAAATGTTTTACTGTGATTTGATTTGTGTTTAAATTTAAATGTTTTACTATGATTTGATTTGGTTTTACTGTGTTTCACTCTATTTATACTTTGTTTATTTACATTTCTTTACTCAAAAGTCGACCGCTTCTTTTAACCAGGTGTCGATGAGTGGGGTGCCATGGGTGAATCGAGCCCCGCTCCACCTTACCAAGTATGGGTGAATCGAGCCCCGCTAGATTTACCTAATTTCCGGAGATCATCCCATGAGACTATGCACACTAGGTATGAAGGTATGAAAGCGGTTTTCCATTACATAAAGAATCGCAGAGAGCTCAGGTATCAACGCGGACTTTTTCATTATTCACAAGATAAATCTGTGGATAATATTATGAGTGGATGTCTTATTAAATTGTTTGTTTAAGATTCCAACATTTATTTGTAAAGGTAAGGCATCAAAGTTATATTATGATTGGATGTTTTATTAAATTATTTGTTTAAGATTTCATTATTTATTTGTGAAGGTGGATGCATGTGAGTTAAATTATGGGTGGATGTCCAATAAAACTAAGAGGTGGATATTTTTAATAAAAAGGTTTGAAGGAAGATATAATATTAAATAAAAAAATTGTTTGGTTTAACCTTTAACAATATATTTTTAGGGTTTCACTTTGAAATATAAGATTGTTTTATTTTATTTTATTATAAGTTGTAGTTTTTTTTGGGCAGTTTGTGTTAATGGAAAAAGTGCAGAGTTCAAAGTTTGAGGTGGAAAAATTGAACGATAAGAATACCTTTGAGCTATGGAAGCTCAAGATGCGGGATCTGTTTGTGCAATAAGGATTGCAAAAGGCATTGATGGGAAAGATAAAGAAACCAACAAGCATGACAGACAAGGAGTGGGAAAATCTAGATGCAAGAGCTCTCAATACCATTCCTCTGTGTCTGGCAAGATGAAGTTTTGTTTAACATCGTTGGAGAGGAGACAACAACAGACTTATGGAACAGACTGGAAATCCTTTACATGACAAAGTCTTTAATAAAAAAATTATATTTGAAGAGGCAGTTGTATTGCTTACAGATGAAAGAAGGTACAAAAATTGTCGATCATTTAAATGTTTTCAATACCCTGATTTGTCAATTAAATAGTATGGATGTAAAATATGAAGATGAGGACAATATGTTCATTACCTGAATATTGGGATCATTTAGTCACATTTATGTGGTTTAGCACAACAAATGTCATTGATTATGATATTGTTGTGGGGGCTTTGTTATCTGAAGATATGCGGAGGAAATCCAGTTTAGTAAATTCCACATCATAAGCAATGGTGGCTAGAAGTTGATCTACAGAAAGAGAAGAGGATTCGAGTGAAGCATTCACGTCTAATTCAAAAGGCAGAAAGGGTAAGGGAAAATGTTGGTTTTGTGGCAAGTATGGGCATCTTAAGAAGGATTTCTAGAAAAGACAACAAGCATCCAAAGAGGACTCCACAAAGGAAGTGAATTCAGCTGCAACAAGTTTAGGCTCAGATATGGTTGATGAAGTTTTATATGTCTGTACTATCTGTTGGTCCCCGGTTTTGACCATGTTCTTTGCCTATACTATATACCACAGACCTCCAACTATATGCCAGTACCACCCCTTTTTGACCTCATTTTGACATAATCAACATCCCTTTACCATTCAAAGGGGTCACCTAAGGTATCTCTGAAATTCAAGCTATTATTATGCATTTTAATGCTTTAATTTGATAATGGAACTGATATCGCTTGGGTTAGGTACCATTGTTATTCTTGGAACAGGATGTCGGTACCAGGTACCAACTCGCACCCGTGGAGGTACCAGTGGAGCCGTTCGAGAGCTGTGCATGATGATGTGCGTTATGGTTAGAATGAAGAGCAGGAAGGTTCACAGGCCAGTTGGAGTCGTCGCCACAGAGTGCTCGAGAGTATAATGATCAACCTGGATCGATTGTTCTTCATCCTACACACTACGTGTCACGAAGTTGTGAGATACGTTTTTAATTGATTCCACGATTATTCCCGGATCAGGGATCCGTTCGTTTCCATGCATCTTTATTTTCGACTGTTATGAACAATAAGACGGCTATTAAAACCCGTGTTCACTGCTGAGAATGGGTTACTGTTACTACTGTTGCTAATACTATTGTTATTGCCGGATTATGTGATACCGTGAACCTATGCTTTAATACAAACTGTTGTTGCGTAATTTTTGACTGTCATATGATCTGAATACTGTTTTGATGAGTTAATGAAGCGTGGAATTACATTGTATCTGCATCGTATGATTTAGTCGGCTCTGGTCGTTTTCCACAGCGTTTGTGCCGTTTGGTTGGGCCCGCCAAACCGGTGCAAGCCGTTGTTTCATTTGCAATAGATTTAGTTGTGTTGCTTTAGCTTTAGTTCATTTCGATAATTTGTAGCTCGCATCTGAGGTAGCTTAGCGTTCATAGATTTAGTTTTATTTTATTGCAGTGTGTTAATGCTTGCTTACACTACATTTTAAACGTTTCAGAATCATGCTTATTCATTCCTCAACAGACTCAATTTCCAGACTGTTATCTTTTTATGTTGGTGAATGTTAACGCAGTACCGATGCCTGTAGGGTTAGTATATGCATATGATTGCTTGGCTTTTCATTTTTCATTTCGAACATAACTCAGGATAGCATGCATTTTGCTTTGTTAGACAGTAGTTGCCTTGCGTGCTTAGAATAGATAGGTTACAGTTAGAATAGACGGAGCTCCTGGTACCAGTTAGTAGCATAGTACTCTGTTTTACTGTAGATAGCATTAGATTTGTTTTGGATGCTTAGAATGAATGTAGTTTCGACAGTACCCTGTGTGTTATGACTTAAATGAAAATGTTGATAGTAGATGGTTGAACATAGAGGTAGAATGATTTTGTAGAACTGCGCTTTTGAATAGAAATAGCAATATTAGCATCGGAGCACAAGACTTTTTT
>JASDQU010311494.1:0-13557 GCA_032191745.1 Picea mariana
TGGTATAAATAAACATCATTATACATTCATTTGATACAAGTCTAATTTCAAAGGTAATAATAAGATAAGAAGGCTGGATTTCAAGGGAGGATGAAGTCTTTTGGTGATGTGTTCTAAGGTATGTTATTTTCAGGTCATCTTACCATTTTTGCTATAACTTTTTTTTATAGAATGATTCAGATGCTAAAATCTCTATGGTATTGATAAGACATATCAAGGTATCTCTGGTAAAAATTTCAGCTCTTTATTCACTATAATTATGGAGATACACTCTATGGAAGATAGGGTTTGTGACCAGTCCTGGAGCTAGTCAATAAACAGGTGTTCCGGGTAAAAAAGTCATAACTTTTTTCATACAGAATCCAAATGAAGTGGGACCACTGCCATTGGAAAGAGTATGGACTTTAGTTTCTTTTGTGTGAGTTTCAGAATCGGATGTTAAATATTGAGCATGGGGCATGTTGTACAAGTTGGGTCTTCTGAATAGACCAGAATTGAATAAAGTCTACCATTCTTTCTATAACCTCTTTTTGGGGAGGATTCAAGGAGTGAAAATTGGTAGATTTTCAGAGAATACATTGAGTAATATTATCTATAGGATCAGAGTACTCCAAGAATTGAAGAATTGCAGAAATTGAAGAAGTTTCAGGAAGCATTATCAGGTTCTATGTGATGATTGGTTGATGGTGATGATTTAATGTAAAGTTTTATTATTCTCATATATTCTTGGGTGGAAGGAAGGGGAAAGGATGGATATTTCAACTCTCTCTTGATATTGGAGGATTGTATATTCCTCTTGGAGGTTTATCCCTCCCTCTACATTTGGAAGCTGTAGCTACCTTTNGTATTATGGTGTATTGGTGTAACTCTTATACTATTGTTCATTGCTCATTGGATATAGTTGAATGGGTTAAGTATAAGTTGAAAAAGGTTTTAAATTGTACTTGATGCTGATTCATCCCCCTCTCAGTATCAACACCAACATCATGAAAGGGATAATGACATCAACTTGAATGGTTGTTAGAAGTGTTAGGAGAAAATCCAAACCAAACAAGGGTAATGGTAATGATTGGGATAGTAATATTGATGATTATAATTCTACTCCAAGCTATGTCTACAATATTGGTTCAGGTCAGAGGTAGATACATAACTGTTCAATATCCAAATCTCCCTGGCTAGCTTTAGGGTGGTCACTTTTGACCTCAGATATGGAGAATTCCTTATGATGATGATTTCAATAGTGATTCCACTAAAAACCTTCCCAGGGCTTGCAATATATGATATATTCAAGAAAAATACAAGGAAGCATGCACTATCACAACTTTTATCAACAAACCCACACTTCATATATTCAATGACTAACAAACTTTAAAGACAATATCAAGGGAATGTAGTCCACCACAACAGTCTAATGCTTAGCAACATATACATTATCTCATTATCCTTAGCCAAATAAGAACAATCACATTCCAAAGGAGCAAGAAAATGGGATTCATTTATTGGCATCCAATGCTTTTCCTCATCAACTTCATTATGAGGCTTCTGATTGAAAAATGTACAAGGAAAATGTTTTCATAAGGTACAACAAATCAATATATCTTGAAAATATTTTCAAATGAAAATCTCAAATGAGGGAAATTATATATTCCCGATTTTATTTATATAATAAGGGAACTATATATGAATTTTTCACAAGTGAAGTGCACAACTTGAAGTTGCAATCAACCCAAAAACAAGAGAAACATCAATAATAACAAGAGAATGAGAAGTGGTTAAAATACTTGTAGGATGAATTGTGAATGGATCTATAGTCCCATATAAAAATAATCTAGGATTTTATTGTAGCCCTATGCGATTTTTTGTTAACTTTTTCTCTCATTCAATGGGGTGTAGGTACGACCAAACATGTATTTGTCACATCTATCCTCCTTGACCAAGGGAATTTTAGGAAGACTAGAGGAAAGTGAGACATCCAGTAGGCATAAAAGAGGGAGATCAACTAGATTTCAAAAGATTAACAGAAAATTCCATAAACGAATATATTTTTTTCTTGCGGAAGGGGGGTCATGTTCATATGATGATGATACCATAGGAGACATTGAGGTTCCTTTGAGGTACAAACGTCTAGTGAAACAATGGGTACCCAAGGATGTTCCTCGTCTAAACACACTTTTTTGTGTGAACAAGAGGATATTTCAGATTGCATCATCTCCATTAAACGACTTGGGGTTGTTTTGCATGGGTGGTATAAATCTGGGTTATGGCAGATGTACTGAATTGATGGAGTATGTCGAACCCTTCTACAATTATAGAGATTGGATGTGGCTGGTCCAATATACATGTAGTATGTGCAGATACAGAGTGTCTACAAATTATTTATAGATAGAAGACAATAATCAGATAAAGGATTGAGTATGTACATTGATGGAAGGCCAAAAGCATCAAGGAATATTGTAGGGTTTATAAACAATACACAACCAAGGCCTACAAATAAACAACCCAATTGCGTATTTGAGGGGTGTGAAGGAAACCATTTTTTCATGTGTGCCATACAATCAATAGTTGCAGGGGAAGAGTTGTTGATCAATTACAATTTTAATCGAATAGATACAAACACTATTACTATGGGACTGATAAAGATAACATTTCACCAACCCTGTAATTAATGAATCTAATATATTTTGTTTTTGTCAATAAATTTTTTATGTTAATGTTTCATTTCGATATAAGAAATATAAGGAATATGTTTCAGTAAATTACACCATCCTCTAGGAAGTAGGTATACCTCATTTTTAATTATTGTTTTTCAATATTCTATTGGTTTCATTTCGGTATTAATGGTTTCAATATATTTGTTGCAGGTTGATGATCGAGGAAAGTCCCTAATGGATGTGATGACACCATCTTCGGGGAAGAAGGTATAACCCATTGTAAATTGTACAAATTTAATATAAGAAATGTGTTTTTTAATTATATTTTTTTGAGAGTCTATTGGTTTCATTTTGATATTAATGTTTTCAATATTTTTGTTGCAGGTTGTGCCTAACCGGGGAAATTCCCTGATAGATCATAGGACACCATCCTCGGACTAGCTGATATAACCCATAGTAATTGTACAAATTAAATATGTTGTATTATTACGTTTTTTTTATGAGTCTATTGATTTCATTTCGATATTGATTTTTTCTATATTTATTTCACAGGATACGTATCCATTAGTAGATAAATCCATAGAAATGGATGTGGATGAGATAATGTGTGATGTTCACATCACATCATCTCTTACCCCCTTTCATATGTTAAATAAGTCCTTAAAAAAAGTAAATGTGAAAATCCTTCGTTTGGTATTCATTCAGCCGCAAGCATAGGAGATTAGAGAAAAGATTGATCGTTTGACGATGAGAGCTCAGTCGTTGAATGTAAGATATGGGATATTTAATTAGAAGATAAATTCATTTGTGGTTTTATATTTTCTAATCGTATATGTCACGAACTAAAATATGGTTTGTTTTTATAGGTGTATTTGTGTCCACATAATCCTAGTAAGGGGCTTGTTGATACTATTGATGTTATTGATGAGTCTTCACATCATGAGCATATAACCCCATGTGCATATGAAAATGTTCCATTTTTGTCGGTTGAACAGTGAGAAAAACATATAAGGACACCCCAGAGGGAATATGTGGGTGCACCCTCTACTACTCGACGCACATCAGATCATGCAGAATAGGGTCAGGGGGTCAATGCAACAGAGAGTAGTATTGATATTACTCAAGCAACATTTCTTGGATCTTCCTGTGTTATTATCATGAGAAAAATACATACCACATTTTTGGTGGACAAAAATATCATTCCCATAAATATAGAGAAGATCCTAGTTATTTAAAGATATTTTAACTATTATATATAATCTGATTGAAATTTACTCATAGATCATTCTTTTTAAGCTAATTATGACATGATCGTTTTGTAGGAAATGATGTTATTTTTAAACATCTAAATGATTAGTCACTGGAGATCTTTTGTCCCACCATCCACATAGGGTGGGATAAATAAAGAAAAAATTTAAAAGATGAGTTGATTAATCACTTCATTGGGTTGTTCAGTGTTGATACCTTCAATCGATCAGAGGGCCTCAATAAAGTTGGCCAACATATGAAGATTGTGAGGGACTATTGAGCCTCTAAATTGACATCCCCACTACCCTATTATACACCTCATTTATACCTTTTTGGCCTACCTAAGCTTGGATAAATGACAAAGAACACTACCATTAGCCATTGATGAGGTGATAAGGTAAAGTATAATTGAATTCATGCATTTTGTGGTTTATTGAGCTAGGAGACTAAATGTTTCATGTTCTAATGTTTTAAATTTACACGTGTAACCTTTGACCTTTAGATGAGTCCAACATTTATGTGTCAGTTTAGCCATCCAGTACTTATGCACCAGATTGTCACTATCTGAATCCGGTACCAAGTGCACCTTCCATTCAGATATAGTACCGAACTATTCACTGTCGCGATCCAGTACCAACAACCGCAGACTCTTCTAATCCAGTACCAACTACTTGCATACTATTTGGGTCCAGTATCATTTACCGAATCTCACCTGTCACGATCGGGTACCAATACAAGAAGCAAAATATACCAAGTTTAGCTCCAGATCGTGACCAAGATAATTGTTGGATGTTTGTTGAATCATCAAAGCTATAGCAAGGCTATGTTAAGATAGTTTGTTTTTTCTTCATCCTCATACTCTTCATGTCATGAGGATGAAGCTTAAAATATGTAACCAAATATGTAAATTTGGCAATTGACTAATCTGCTAAAGATTTCACCTCCTTGTGTTTCACGACTAAGACTGTTTAAATAGTCAGGTCAAGGATGGTGGAGGTAGTAGAGAATTGGCATAACAAAGCATATGAAGCAGTGTTACATATTGTAGACCATATTCTGAGTTGAATTTTAATAGAAGGACATTATTTATCTCCATGTCTTGATCATTTATGAATGAATGTGAGTTGATTTGTTAGCATAGTTCGATTCTATGTTTTGAAGTTTGAGTAAGAGTAATGTGTGGATTGAAAGCAAGTTTATTGTAGATTCTAGTCGCTGACCTGTTGAAGTGCCAAGGGCCCACCGACCAACAATGGTCAGAATCTTTATAGATTATTGTTAGTATTTGATTTCAATAGTATAGATGTTAGACTAGTTGAAGATTTGATCCTTTCATATGATAGTAGTATAGTTCAGTTTAGATTTTCAATTATATGATTTTTTAGAGATATTTACTTTTTTTGCATATGCTCTCTCTTTTTTATGGATTTGATTTTGTTTCATGGATATGAATGTTGTAAGTAGTAGTCAGACATATTTCAAGGAGAACTAGTGAAGTTCACAACAACACATTGTGAACCACAACATACTCAGTATATTGACTACTGAACTACCCATGCTATGTCTTGATGATTGATGTGTGATTTCCCTTTTAGAAGTGTGATTGGATAGTTAAATTTCTGAGTTAGATAGCAGAAGTTGATCTGTCAAGAGAACTCCATCTCATACTTGCATGTGCCATAATGGAGAAGATAGCCTCTCTGTGAAAGACAACCAAAGTGTGTTTCGGTTTGCTAGTTTGCTATGTTTCCAGCATGCATAATTTAGAATAGTTCTACACTCATGAAATTAGAATTACCTTTCTTACTGGTGTCTTGTAACTCTATTTATTATGAATCCTGTATTGATAATTAATGAGTGCATTATACTAATCATATAAGTAGCACAACATTTTGGCACCGTTGCCGGGGAGTTTCAAACGGTAGGAAGTGATTTTTAGCTTAGATTGTTTTCATAGATTTTTAATTATTTTAAAGGATTCTTGAGGGACGAGGATAAAATGTTTAATATGTGAGCGAATAGCCATGCGGCCACTAGAGTGGGGTTCTTTGAAGCTAGGTCACCTTCTTACCTTCTAGATAGAATTAGGACTTTCAATTTAGTTAAGAATCAAATTTCCAATTTATGCATAGATATAGAGATAATAAAGGTAGATTTGTAAGCTCTAAAGATTCAAAAACAACCCCCCCCCACCCCCAACTAATCCAACTGACACTGGTGCGGGAAAAATTCCAACATGAGAAAGTTCAAGGGGAGCCAGTGAGTCTCTAGAAGAAGAACCTAAAACAAAAGAATCAATATTGGGGCAGACAGAACGTGAGTCTACTGAAGGAGACACACAAAAGATAGTTTCTGAACCATCCATCAGTGGAGGAGGAACACCTAGTGAAATGGCAGAAGAAAACGAAAATGCAACCACTGACAATGATACCTTTGGGTTTCCAATCTTGGATATTTCTAGAAACATCAGCATGAAAAACATCCCACTATCATCGTTACCCACTTTCAGAGGTATGTCAACTGAAGATACAGAATTATTTTTATTCGAGTTTGACATATTATGTAGAAGATATAAATACTCAGTCGATGCCCAGAAACTTAATCTCTTCCCTGCCACAATGAAAGATTCAGCCTTAAGATGGTTCATGAGATTAGGAGAAAATACAATTCTCTCTTGGGATCAAATGAAAGATACATTCTTATAGAAATACCAAGACTATTGTAAGGTTAATGCTAAAAATGAAATTTTTAAAATGGAGCAAACAAAAGATGAAAGCCCTGAAGACTACTTAGAAAGGTTCTTATAAAACTACCAGAAATCAAAATTATTCACCACAGACCCAACTGTAGTAAGAACTATGTTTTTGAAAGGCATTAGAGATGTCTGCATGTTTTAAATTTGTTAAGTTCAGGAGATGTGCACCAAAATCCTTTTTCAGAGATAGTAGATTACTGTAGAAGATACTCAAGAGGAGTAGCTAAAACAAGCAAAGCACCAAGAGATTCTTTTAGCAGAAATACAAGACAAAGCTCAGGGACTGTCACCAGAATTGAGTTAGGAAACTTACTGGAGAACTTTAAAACAAACATCTTGATCCCAATCAACAACTAGTTAGATACCCTAAAACTGAAAAAGAAACAAGAAGAAGAGGTTTTTTTAACAATTTTTTGTCCTAGATGTCGAAAGAAGCACAGTGAGAAAGAATGCCCATTAAATGTCATAGGAATTTGTGGCATGTGTACTCTAGAGAACCCCACATATGAGTGTCCAAATTTTCTTGAGCTACAAGCCATGTATAGGGGAGGAGGAATCTCACAAGAACAATCATACCCTTCCAGAAGACCTTGGAGAGCACAAAACCCCAATGCATTTTATGAACCTAATGCATAGTATCAACAACAACAATGGGGTCCTTCCCCAATGTCCTATCCACAATGGACACCTCAGCAAGCTCAAACTCAACCTTGGAAACAATGTTGGAGGGGACTTGTGTATGGGAATACCTCTTACCCTACATATCCATAGTATCCTACAAACATTTCTCAATTACTACCTAGATTTAACCCACCACAGATACAAGATTTACTTCCACCTCCTATACAACAACAATTTACAGTCCCCTTGAACCCTAACCAATAACAAAAAGTACCTATAAATTCCAATCAATAGCCACAAAACCAAGCCCCCCACAACCCTCCTAGACCAACAAAAATCCCTACCAATCCAATCCATAACCCCAATAATCGACCCACCCATCTTGTGCAAAATGAAGAAGTTCAAACCTTTCTCACATATGAAATTCAACTGCGATCAGGGAAAGCTGTAAATCAATCAAATCCTGGAGTAGTAATTCAGGAAGAAAATGATAAACATTCTGAGGAAGAAAACACTCAAACCACCCCTGTAGAAGAAGAGACTTCCCCTTCTATTCCAATCACTTCTCAGTACATAGGAGTACCTCAATAAGTTAATCTTCCACCCTACCCCGAAAGACTATTAGTGAAGAAACCTAACCCACCCTTGCACAAAGATATAGAGGATGAATTACGAAATGTATGTATAAAAATACCTCTGTTGTAACCCATCAAAGATATCCCCATATATGCCAAAATCATAAGGGATCTTTGTATTAAGAAACTAGGAAGGAAGAAGAAGGAACCTCCCCTTGTTCAGGTAGTAGGACAATTATCTGAATTTATTTCTGAAATTCCATATAAATATAATGACCCTGTGAATCCAGTAGTCACTGTTGAAATTAATGGTATTTCCTTACAAACACACTCATTGATTTGGGTGCAGAAATTAATGTAATTCCTTTTGACACTATAAAAATACTCCAAATCAACCAGTTGAGACCAACCCAAACCATGATAGAATTGGCAGATAAGTCAATCATTACCCCTATAGGAAGTTTAGATGATATCACAGTCACTCTAGCTTCTTGGGAATATCCTGTAGACTTTCTAGTCATCTAATCTAAATCATCCTCCAAACCAGGACACCCTATGGTTCTTGGCCTCCCTTGGCTGGCCACAACAGATGACTTTATTAGCTGTTGGTTCGGCGAGATGACTATATCCAATGGCACACATAGCCAAAAAATTGTTCTCTTCCCTCCTGCCCAACCGGCACAAGAAATACATGTTTGGCTAGAAAACCCTTATGGAGAGGAAGATTGCATCAAACCCCCGTTAACACTTTAACAAGTAAGAGGAATGAAAGAACAATCAAATGAACAAGTCTTAAGTTTATTTTTGGCTGATATAAACTACATTGAATATCCTAGGTCCTTTGCAGAATTGTCACACATTTTCAGTTCCGAATTTCAACAAACTTGGCACCCTGATATCACTCAATTATATGCTTTATCACCAGCTTCCTTAGAGAAGGAATAAAGTAATGAACTTGTTGAGATAATCAATGGGTGTCTCCACTTGTCATAGTTCCCAAGAAAAATGGTAAGTGGAGAATATGTGTAGACTTTAGGGAATTGAACAAAGCCACCCATAGGGATTATTTTCCCCTACCATTTATTGATCAGGTGTTGGATACCTTGTCCGGAAAGAAGTATTTTTCATTCCTAGATGGGTTTAGTGGTTATAAACAAATACAAATAGACCCGAAGACCAAGAGAAGACCATTTTTACCTGCCCATGGGGAACCTATGCTTATAGGGTCCTTCCTTTTGGACTTTGCAATGCCCTAGCTGCTTTTCAAAGGGCTGTCCTAACCATTTTGTCTGACTTGACCAACGACTGTGTAGAAGTCTACATGGACGACTTTACAGTCCATGGAAATGACTTCCAGGAAGCTTTCACCAATCTGGAAAAAGTCTTGATTAGGTGTAAGGAAACTAATCTTTCCCTAAGTAATGAAAAATAAAAAATGATGCTCACTGAAGGTATTTTTTTGGGACATCACATCTATGGATTTGGAATGAGAGTTGATCCTGCAAAAATTCATATTATCACACAAATCAGAATACCTTCCTCACAAAAGGAAGTTCGCATCTTTTTAGGGCATGTTGGATACTATAGAAGATTCATTCCCAATTTCAAAATCTTAGCTACCCCTTTATTCAAGTTATTATCTAAAGAAGCTAAATTTAATTGGGATGATGAATGCCAAGAATCTTTTGAGATTCTAAAACATAAATTGTCAACTACCCCTATATTAAGAGGACCAAATTGGTCCCTTCCTTTTCATATCTGTACTGATGCCTCAGACACAGCCCTTGGAGTAGTTCTTGGACAAAGGGAAAATCAAATGCCTTATTCTATTTACTTTGTCAGTAAAAATCTTCCCCCAACAGAAGTTAATTATACGGTAGTCCATGCTATCAATAAATTTAGACACTATATTACAAGATATCAAGCTTTTGTACACATTGATCATTCAACCATCAAATTCTTAATGAACAAACCTGTAACAAACCCTAGATTTACAAGATGGTTGTTATTATTACAAAAGTTTAATATCAATATTATTGATAGACCCGGTAAGGATAATCTTGTGGCTGATTTCTTATCTAGAATGATTCATCTGGGAGATAACACACGAGTAGATGATAACTTCCCTGATGAAAATTTGTTTTCTATTTCTACATTCACTCCTTGGTATGAAGATGTAGCTAACTATCTTGTGATAGGGAAGATGCCTCAGAAATTGTCTCCTAGAGAAAAACATAAAGTAATTTAGCTAAGTGCAAACTACATGTGGCACAATGATTGTCTCTACAAAATAGGACCATATTTGGTCATCATGAGATGTGTAATGGAAGATAAAATTCATGATATTTTACAAGCTTTCCATTATGGTCCTTGTGGAGGACACTTCATAGACAAAAGGATTGCTTATAAAGTTCTACAATTTGGTTATTATTGGCCTCATATTTTCAAAGATGTTAAAACCTATGTATCCAATTGTGATGAATGCCAATGAATGGGTAAGCCTACTGCAGAAGACCAAATGCCACTTCAAGCCCAAGTATTCATTGAGCCTTTCGAGAAATGGGAATTAGATTTTGTAGGGCCCATTAACCTTGCATTTAAAAAGAAAAAGTATATGCTTGTATGTACTGACTATGTGACTAAGTGGGTTGAAGCAAAAGCTTTACCAGCTATAAGTGAACAATCAGTGGTAGATTTCCTTATTAATGACATCTTTACTAGATTTGGTGTACCTTGAGAAAGTGTGACTGATCAGGGGACTCAATTTACCTCTAACCTAGTCAAATCTGTTACAAAACAGTACCAAATCAAACACAGGAAATATACACCCTACCATCCACAGGAAAATGGACAAGTAGAATATACCAACAAAGTTATTGAGTCCATTCTTACCAAAACAATACAACTACACCACAAGGATTGGGATGACAGATTACTAGAAGCCTTATGGGCTTATAGAATCACCTAGAGGAATAAAATAGGACATACACCTTACGAGTTGATATATGGGAAGCAGGTGCTTCTCCCCATAGAATTCTAGATCAAAACCTTCAGGATTGCAGTACAAGTTGGCATGAACTTGGATGAATCCTAGAAACAAAGACTCTTATAACTTAATGAGCTGGGCAAAATTAGGTAGGAAGCACTTCAAAGAAACACCCTCATTCAAGAGCAGAGAACAAAATGGCATGACAAGTATCTCAAAAAGAAAAATTTTCAACTAGGAGATTGTGCCCTGTTGTATGATAGCAGATTCAAGAAATTCAAAGGTAAGTTAACTACTCATTGGATGGGACCTTAGAAATTGACACTATCTATGATAATGGTTCAATCATGATAAAGACAATTGATGAACATCAGACTCCACTACTTGTGAATAGTCACTGATTGAGAATTTATAACAAACCCCTGTCAAAAGAGGAATTTCTGACTCGTATACTACATAATTCAGATATGTAGGTGATCAGGAAGGAAGGAGACCTTCCTACTGATACACATTGATTTATTGGTTTACTCTTAAAAACTTTTGTACATAGGTGTGGATTGTGTTTTGCTAATAAGATGAAGGTAACAATCGATTCTTACCTCCTTTTGTTTTACTTTCACATTTTATCTTTGTAAGTAGATTCTATAATTTATTTGATCCTTCATGAACTTTCTAAACATCAGCTTGTAGGCATCAACAATACTCTATTCTGGTCCGATACTAGCAGCCTTGTGTTGGTGATTCAAGAGCATCGCCAGCAGGTAGCAAGTGTGCGTGGAAGTGGAGGATAGTTGGACAAGCGCCAACACATTTCTTATTGAAATGTTTTGAAGTTTGAAAGCACCATATAATTAATGGGATAGTTAATAGAGGGGTACTCACATTTATGGAGGAGCATTGTAATCAGACCTTGAGCGTCCCGCTCTCGTTTGAAGTAGATAGAGGCATTTATGAATAATTTAATGTACGTAGATAAAATTTAATTCTAGATTAGACAGTTTTAGAGCGCAAGAGGGAAACGAGATATAGACACCCTCATTGTATAGTTGTAATATGATTATGTCAATAGAGCATAGAGAATAGAGAAGAGAGGAGAGAGCTTTAGTTGAAAACACCCATGTACAGAGATTTGAATTAATAGAAAGAGCTTTGATTCGAATTCATGGTGCCATATTTGTTCTCTGTGCATGCATGTTGAATGTTATGCTCATGGATGTTTACTTTCTATTATACATTTTTTTTATATGCTATGTATATGATTTCATGCTTTGTGTTTGAAGTTTGAGAGAGAGTAAGGAATTAGTTTCAATTGTTTCTCTATCTGAGCCAGAGTTTTCCTGCAAGGAGTGTAGTGAAGTTGTCCGCAAGGAGTGCGTTGACAAGATTTCAGAGTTTTATCTCTGAAAGCTCAAGAGGGTTAATGTTGTTCTCATTTTCGGGGAAGTGAAAGTTGAGCATAGGAGCCATGCAAGGAGTGTACAGGCAGAGTAAAGTCTCAGAGTTTGCAAACCTGAGTGAAATTGTTGAGAGACTGCTGTCACAGGGAGTGCGCAGAGTCGAGGAGGTTCAATATTTGGAAGTATTGAAGGGTTTCCACAAGGAGTGCATGCAGGAATTTTCCCAAAAGGACTTGGAGATTTTCAAGTAAGCTTAGAAGGGTTAGTTCCTTCAAGTGTTGAGAGGAGACGTAGCAAGTTTGTGTTACATGAGGGTAAGTTCCGCGAAGAAGAACTTGTTCAAATTCGTAGGAATCATCAAGAAGGAAGAGATGAATGATCGTAATTCTCTGTGGAGAATTCATGAAGTCCCGTGAGATGTTAGATCTCATAGACAAGTGGGGAGATTACGGTGGCCTCTATTCTGAAGCACAAATCCAAGGGAAACGAGAGCCATTGATCAAGATCAACATGGGCTGTTGGATCTACCCCTGAAAGTTCATTTCAGGAATTCGTGGGTCAAAGGACCGAAGCTTCGACATTTGGATTCATGACATTGCGAAGTCTGAGGTGGGCCCATGGAAGAGACGGGTGGATGCATGTCATCTGTTGAAAGAAGTCAATACCCCGTTGACCTCTTGTGTTTCGGGGATTCGTGAGACAAGAGCTGGGAGTTTGACATCGAAACCCACGAAGCGGCAAGAAGAGAAAAGTGCTAGAGTTAGGCCTAGCTAGTGGTCACTCATGGAGGGCACTGACAAGAGAAGGAGCATGACCGTATCATCATTTTGGGTATCGTGAGATTTGGAAACAAGAGTTGAGAGTTTCAACTCATGAACTCACGAGTGGTGAGTTGTGACAAGTGCTTAGGCACACCGGAAGTTCGGGTCTAGGAAGGTGAAGAGTTGAAGATTTGGGAGGAGAAGTTACAAAGTTACAAACTCCGAGGTTCTGAAAATCGCGGGAAACATGACCACATTGTTTGGTCGAAAGTAGGCTAGAATTGAGGCTTCGTATTTGATCGTGTGAGCTCAATTCGTAAGGACCCGTGGAGAAGCACCGTTTTGTGTGTGCTTGATTCCCCAAAGAGGAATCGAAGAGTCAATCCGACTCAAGGGTAGGAAGTAGAGAGATCTTGTAGCTGACTACCGACCCGAGGGCCAAAAGGGTCTGCATCTGCACCATATGGTATCAGAGACTGATTTTTGTTTGTATAATTCAGGCAAGAAAAATGAGAAGGAATTTCAACCATGTCACCGAGGAGAAGAGACAGGCAAACACCCGA
>JASDQU010311499.1:0-12170 GCA_032191745.1 Picea mariana
CCATATTGTTATGCTACATAATAAAGTGATAAATGATGCCTAAAGACCCTGCCTAACCACATCACCAAATCTACTATCCCTTGGCAGCTACACACTTGACTATTATACCCGACCGTTCATACTTTGCATATCTTTAGTTTTCTTGGCCATTACGTAGCAAATAATCATCACCCACGACAACCATTAAGCAACGATAATTCCAACAACCGACGATTTATTTCCCTACGTATGAACACAATCATGATTTCAAACCACCCCAGACCATATGCTTTTTGAAACGAAATACTTGGCATCAACGGCTACCCCCGACACATCACCTGTCATAACACACGCCAATGCACCGCCACGATCACTCGTTCCTTATCCTGACAAACTTATCTCGTGTTTAGTCCTTAACCACCATATGAAGAGTAGAATTGGGATCTCCCACAGAGAAAATATCGAATAGTCTTTGCAGAGTCGGGTTATTACAGTGCTTATATAGAAGAGTCGGGCTATATTACAGTGATTACACAACATATTTTCCAAGTTGGGTTAGCTACAATGTGAAGCTTACGGTGATTATCCAGCATAAGGTTGAGCTGGGTAAGCTATATAATAGTAATTACACAACATATTTTCTGAGTCGGGTTAGCTACAACGTGAGGATTATGGTGATTATCCAGCATAAAATTGGGTCGGGTTAGCTACATTACGGTGATTGTCCCACATAAAGTTGAGCTGGATTAGCTACATTATAGTGGCTATATAGCCTAAAGTTGAGTTAGCTCAACATTCAGAGCATAGTGTGTAGCTACACAGGTGAGACACGAGCATAGGGTGAAATTGATGTTATTTCTGAGTAGAATCGGGTTAGCATTGGTTCCCGATGGAAGGTCGCTCCATTGGCTGCTGACTGAGTCAGGCTAGACCATTCACAAATGATGTAGGCAGAGTAAACTGTTGTTTATAAGGAGTCTGTCCAGAAGTTAAATACAAAATTCAAATCAAGTCGACAAGGGCTGCGTTAACAAGCTATAACGCGATTCTGAGGTAAGCAGGAGTTCATTCATCATTTTGTAGAATTTTTCTTTTTGAACAGATTGTTCTTATTTGAAAAATGGGAGGGGTAGTAAATAGAAATGAGCCCAATAATGTTGACAGTATCAGAAAACACCCAACAGTGATGAAGATATTTGAGCAGGATGGATGGCTCCAATTCTTAGAAAAATTCCAGGTATTTGATCTTGATCTCACTATGGAATTTGCCCGAAGTTTTGATGGCAGACAAGCCACTGTGAGAAGGTTAGATATCCTTGTGTCTGAAGAATCCTTGAGCAAAGTTACAGGGCTTCCACTGCAAGGAGAGAAATGGTATAAGAATTTTAAAGTGGCCCCTGAAAGTTGGATTCCATTTCTTAAAGCACCATCCCCACTTCCAGATTTGAGAAGAGGGATAGCCAGGGATGCACTAAGCTCTCCCTGGGATGAGGTGGTATTCCACCTACAAAAATTTGTTACCTGTGAAGGTGGTAATGATAATTTGGTGCATCATTACCATATCAGGATCCTGCTACATTTGAAAGGAGACAAACCACTCAGCATGCCTTATTTTTTACACAGAAGTTTATCTAAAATGGCCGAGTTTTTGAGAAAAAAACAAAACCCCAAAACTAATTTATATCACAAGGGTCTCATCATGATGATTATAAATGAAGAACTGAATAGACTGGGGATTTCTTGGAATACTTTCATGGGCTCAACATTGTCAAAACCGAAGATGAGAACTTTACCACTTAAGAAGAGGTCTGAAAGGATCACTACAGGATGCATGAAATCAAGGAGAATTTCTCGGAAAGTCTTAACCCCAGCCATTGTCGAGACAAAAGATACGGGGTCTAAAAAAAAAGCATCAGATGAACAGCTCATTGAAAACTCAGAAACAGGACAAGAACAAGATGAGGTGATGATAGATATTGAGGCTGAACCTGAAGGGGTAGAACCCCCACTTTTAGATATAGAGTAGAATTGGATAGGATGCGACATTTCCCCTTCTTCGACCAAAATGATAGATAAGTCTCGAGATATTCCAACCACTTCACACTTCGTCCCTGGGCATAAGGGACATGGTAAGAAGAAGAAGAAGGGAAAGAGGCATGTTGAATCCAAGCCTTTCCGGTTCTGCAGCCCTAGCTACCAAGCCTTACTTAAACAAAATCAAAGACTCTTGCTACAGAATAAGAAGCTCAAAAGAAAATTGAGATATCATAAAATTCCAAACAATGCAGCAGGCCTAATGGAGGATATACAGGGGGAAGATGTATCAGAAGAATGAGTGGAAAGTTGTGCCAAAATCCATGTAGAGGAAGCTCAACAAATTTTTAATACCTTCCTAGATGATATCATCACCAACACTCATGCCTTTATGCAGTTGAAACCCGACCTTCCCCAGTGGAGAAACAAGGACGAACTCTTTGACTTGGGGATCATCAATAAAGAATCCCACAGACAAGTCATAGAAAAGCTTAAGCAAGATGGTGCTCCATGTACCTACAACAAGAATAAAAATGGACAGAATAGATTAAACAATATAAACAACAACTAGAGGATACAAAGAAGCTAGTACAACAGTCTACTGAAATTTCATTTGAAGGCATTTTTAGTAGAGAGACACCAAAGTCTTATCCTCTCTACTTGCATGATCGGTGGGCAGCCTTCAGAATGAAACAATTGGCAGCAGGACAACCTCATGAGATAAACCAACTAGATGATTTTGTTAGTATTTATGTCTTTGTAGAAATGAAAGACCAAAATTTGTTGTGTGAATTATATCTTTATAACTTCATTCTCCCTAACAATTCCCGCTAGAATCCTAACCCCGGAGTTGGAGATGTTCAGTTGAGGGCATTCACCTCTCACATCCTTGGTCTATCTCAATGGAAGAAAGATGTAGAATTCTATAGGAGAATGGAGGCTGAGGCAAGCCTAAATGTGAGGGATGAGTATCCATTGCCTCATGTTATGAAAGAAGATCTACAAAGGTTGAGGGCAGACGCGAGAGATGTAGTCACCATTCATCAACAGTAGAGATTTTCCATATTAGACTTTATGTAGGTGTCTAGGGCACATTCAGTTCAGGCACTGTTGATATCTCATGATATTTGGGAAGTTCTCCCTAAATATCTAAGGGACCGGAACCCCATAGGGTATCCATATTTTGGTTTGGCACTCAATCAGGCTTCATTTTATGCTAACTCCTTACTAAGGTATGGTAGTCGATGGCTAGGACTAAGGTTCCACTTTCCTATTATTTGGTGCCCCAGCAGGTTCTACAAAGCCTCTACTACATGGGATGAGGAAGAGGAAAGGCTTCAGTGGTTACAGATGGAGAGGGCCCTTGGATATTATAATACAGGTGAGTTTGGGCACCTAGCTTATGACTGGGGGGCAGTCCATGCAGGAATAGTAGAAGAAGAATAGGTTGCATGAGGACATGCAACCAGCTTGGCAAGGGGGAGATGATGAACCCCCATTTTGGCATCTTTTTGTTCCTTATCTCCTATAAATACACATGCATTTTGCCCTCCTTTTATGTTTTCCACATACTTATCTTTATAAAGTTCCACCTTTATCGCAGGTATTACTATTGCCACATAATCTTCTTGATTTTTGTTCATAAATTAGAATTAGAGTGAACTTTAGAAAATATTTGAATTATTAAATATGTGTGGTTTTCAATAACATTAACTATGGCTATAGAATGCAAGGCTCCAGGTTCTAGCTACCTAATGCAAGGTTCCAAGTTCATACGGAGATGTGTATCGATGTAAGGCAAATTATGGAGATATATAAAGAGGATATTTTAAGAAGATATATTTCCAGCACAACAGACACATTCTATTTTTTGCATATACATATCAACACCTACATAGTACAACATGCTTTGAATGGGTAGCTTACATATAGACAAGTGGCAGGGCTGATGGTTATCAACATGGAGGCTACATAACCGTGAGTAGTAAATAAGATGCTCAACATCTTTACTTCATCGCATGTGGTAAATCTAAAACAAGAACATGCATAACAGTCTACTCAATGCATCCAAGAAGTGAACAGTCAATGGATACGTGGATGAATTAGGCACCAGTTTGTTTTAACGATTTTTCCTACAATCTAGGGGATTGGCGCTCTGCACAGAGCTATTTTTAGCAAATCATTTTTGTATATATATGTGTGTTCGGTTGAGAAAAGACGATTAGTATGTGATACATATCAGACATTCAGCTGAGCGTATACTGTCTTGAATTTCCAGACTTCTGATATATATATATATATATATTTTCTGTTGTACATGATCATTTCCTTTTGGTAATTAGTGAAGTGTGAATACGAGAGTACCGTGAGAAAGGGCCCACTCATAGGTACATTCCGTATTATTTCCTTGCTGGTTATATATTTTGTTGTTGGTTAAACTCAGGCATGATAGTTAGATATATATGCTGATCAAATTACTAGTTTCTGAGATTTATTTTATAGTTTGTTGAGTAATGGTTATATATTGCATAATGGCCCTTTACATCTGCTGAATAATGATAGTTAAAGATTACTAGGGTGGATAGATTTCAGCCAACATCTAAAATCAAATCTATTGTTACCCGAACACCTTATGGTTAAACTCTAAGTATGTGTAGATAAATCTGGGTATGTGTAACACAGTGTAGGTAAAAGAATCTACCATCATAACAAGCTTTGGCATCATCTACAGGGCTGAGGACAGGGATCATTAAGTACTTTACCCTTGCTGCTACAACATCGTAATTTTTGAGTTTTATAGACCTTAGCATTTCTTTTTATACATATGCATAGTTGCTACAGAATCACAATGCTCATAAATCCCAGTCAAGTGAATATTCAAAGATTAAGTTTATGATATTTCAGAGAGCTTAGTTTCCAGAGATACCACCATAAGACTGAAAGGATCAGGGTTTTGTGACTCATTTCTTTCGTAATTATAGTTATAGTATGCTAGTTCTCTTTTCTGTGCAAATTGCACATAGTGCCTCACAAGCACATAATGAGCCTCTGGTTGACAAATGAATGAAGAGCGTAATCTAGTATTAAACACTTAAGAGTTATATTTTTACCTCGTCACTTGCGATGCATGCTTGGAACTCCTCTCGTTGTTGAAACCTCAACGATCTGTTGACATAGGTGTTGAATACTGGAATTGACACCTGTAAGTGCTTTTCACATTTGGACGATTCAACGTTTTGTTTGTGTTTTTTTAAAGATGGGCTCTCGGTCCCTTATGTGCTTGGTGTGTGCTACTCAGTGATTCATGACTTGACCCTCATCATGGTGCCTAATATAATATTGTGAATTATTTAAACAGTGAGGCCAATAAACAAATTTGCACACGTTGTCGATCCTCTACCTTTGGTGACTGTAATGTCGAGCTGGACCTTCAATGTTTGAACAACAAGAAATTTGAAATTTTCTCCATGTGTGCAAGTGCTCCTGCCTTTGGTCCTTGCATTTAAGAATGAAAAAATTCATGGTTTTATCTCTTTGTTTGGGTTCTCAATGACTTGACTGATACATATTTCTTCTCGGTGACTGTGGTCGATTGAAGTCTAGTCCTCGGTCACATAATAGATATCAGTTCTCTGTCTTGAAATTTAAAAATGGATAGATAGCTTGGTGATATATTCCTTCGCACTATTATCATTTTTATGGGATTGTTTGCTTTAACACCTGGGCACTTTGATTGGCTCTTCCCTTGGTAACTTGGCTTGATGCTGCAAAATTTCTATTTCACCGGTGCTGCGGAATCTCTTAATTCACCAGCGCTGTGGAATGACAAAATTTGCTACTGCCAATTTCTGTGCTAATAGGCTCAACCAGTTCGATACATGGATTAAAGTCTCTATCTGGTGAACATACTTTGATGACAATGTTTGTCTCCAAATTGATTTGTGTTTCTTGTCTTGAATGTAGTTTGATTTGTGCAGAGTACATTTCTTTTCCTTCAACTATTGTTTAACTTGTCTTTATTAATATAAAAATTGTAATAACAACTATGCTTTGATGAATATTTGTTGTTTGCAGCCCGTGGGATCATTGTGTTTTGATACATGTTTAGTGTCCTGAAATGATATTTCAAGTACTAAACTTCTTGCGGCAGATCATTCACTGATTGGTCTATTGTTTCCCTCTGTTTTTTTATAATTTCACTATTTTGTCATTTGTGTGCCACCAACCAAAAAGAACCTCATCCATATTATTTTTCCAAACCCAACCATGCTTTTGTCTTGGTAGAACAACCCTCTAACCAACCAACACAAAATTAGAAGAAATAACCATTCTACACTGATAGGTGGCCTAGCATTTCCCTTTAGCAGTCAGGTGCAGACCTTAGGACCAACATCTTCTGACGCCGTTGCTGGGGAAAAGAGTAACGAAATATCTTTCCCTGGTAGAATGACATTGATTAGCTCTAACCTTTGATGGTGAATAAAGATCTGACACATATATATTGCCATCTTTCCACCTGGCGACTTCACTGAGTAGAATTAACAAAAGAAATACTGACACCCATAAAAGGATTCAAAAGGTCCAAATCTAAGCACAACAAATCCACCAAGGCTCATACTAATCCTGAGAATAACACAGTAGTCTCTGATCCAGAAAGACAACTAAGAAAATCCATAGTAGGTCATAGATATACCTCCCCCCTCAAGGGTAAATATCCACATAAAGAGTCTACTTCTTTCCATCATCACAAGTAGCTTGAATTTGCTATCCTTGAGAATCATAATTCCAAAGAAGCTCAAACATCTGTAACTCCTGATTCTACCTCATCATCCGGTCCTGCATCCACCCCTGTATCTCCCATAAATCTTCAGATTCCTATTATTCAAGCCATGGCTGCTAACAGGATGGATTTCATAATTGCTGCCAGATATGCACCCCTAGTTTTTCCTGTAGGATTACATGCCCTCCCAGCCACATATTACATGAAATATTTACCAAGGTATAATGGGAAAGGTGAAGTCATTGTTGAGAAACATCTGGTATCCTTCTATAGTTTTGCAGACAACTTTAACATTGATTATGCAGATGTGTGGATGAGGTTGTTTGTACATATTATGTATGGGGAAGTTAGAAAATGGTTCAGAGGTCTTCCTCCAGCCTCCATTGCAGATATTTATGCATTGGACAAAACTTTCATAAAGAAATGGGGAGATAGGAGAGATTATCTCTACTACATCACTAAGTTTGGGGCCCTAAAGAGAAAGAATGGTGAATCTATTTTAGATTTCACCAAGAGATTCAATAAGATGTATGGTAGAATCCTAGATGAGATCAAACCAACTGAAGCCTCTGGAAATATCACTTATGATAATGCATTTGATGTAGATTTATCCCTCCTGTTGAGAGAGAGACAATCCACCACACTATTGTCCATGCAGGAAGCAACCATTGAGGTCGAATCTAATATCTTGGCCGCATACAGATTAAAGACCAGATCTGATAAAGATAAGAAGAAACAGAGAGAGGATTCCCTTGCCTCCTCTAACCCATCCACATATGATCTGAAACTTGATGAAATGACCAAAAAATTGAAGGATCTAACATCTGAAGTAGCTAAATTGAAATGGGAATCTAAACAACCAAACAAGGATTTTCAAGGGGCTGGAAACAGAAATCAAAACCAATTTAGAAGGCCTAATGATGCCCCTCAAATAATGCAGAGAGAAAGGATAAATGTTGATGATCAAAGGGTAGTGCCTCATTTCCAAAACAATCATATTGAAGAGATGGATGCAGACAGTGATGTCGTCGATGATATTATTGTGCTTTTCAATGAAACAAATTATTGTTCGATCCACCTAACACAACAAGAATATGAGGTAGCACAACTATAAAATTAGTTTGACCATAAAATAGGGGAAGAGGTGGTTATACAAGGCCAACCCTAGAAGAAATATGATTCGAGGAAAAGAGCAGGGGCTCCCAAAGCCACTACCTCTGATCAAAATAAAAAGGTTGAGGTCCCTCCCAAGCCAAATCTGAGTAAAGGTATGTCATCTAAAACTCAACCTTCCCCCATCTAAACCTACAGTCCCTAAAATAAAGGAAGTTGATAGACCACCAACCTCTTTCATCCTAGAACATGAATTGAGCAAGATCAAGATCCCTGTGCCTTTGACTAAATTGATGAAGAATGAACCTTTCAAAAAATCTATCCTAAAAGTTTTGCAGCCAACTCCTTCTGTTGTATCTTATGATGTAATTAGTTTGCAGGATGAAAACCCAACCATTACAGTGGGTCCACACATTGAGGATGACTCCGATGCTTCTCCACCATTCTATATATCTTTAAATGTTCATGACAAGATCCTGCATGACTGTCTTATGGATTCAGGAGCCTCACACAATGTTATGCCCAAAGTTGTAATGGAAGAACTAGGTATGGATATCATGAAACCTTACCAATACCTGTACTCCTTTGATTCCAAGAAAGTAAAATGTCTAGGACTGATAAAATATATGGTGGTTTCTTTAGCACAGTTACCCATGGAGAGTGTAGTGATGGACATTGTGGTGGCTGACATTCCCCCAAAGTTTGGTATGCTCTTATCCAAGACTTGGGCTAAGAGGGTTGGAGGATCATTACAAATGGACCTCACTTATGCCACCATAGGAGGCTATACAAAGAGGTGAGGTTGGCCTACATTGTCAATGACCATCATAACCCAAGAAATCACCCAATTTATGCTGTTGAGGATGATATTGACTCATCTTTTTTTCATTTAAATGACGATGAACCTGAAATACTAGTTAGCCAACGCACAGGTCAACCAAACAAAGTAAGGAAAATGTATTTCGATGGATCTTCATCAAAGGAAGGATCTAGTGTAGGTATACTCCTCATTTCCCCTTTAGAATAGGTAATCACACTCTCTTATAAGCTGGAGTTTGAAACTACTAATAATATAGTTGAATATGAAGCTGTGGTGTTGGGATTGAGGGTTGCCAAAGACATGACCATTGACTGTCTAGCAGTTTTTGGTGATTCTGAGTTAATCATCAATCAAGTTAAGAACATCTATCAAGATAAACAACAAAGACTCAAGAAATACATAAATGAGGTATGGGACCTGGTTGATAATTTCTTTTTAGCATTTAACATTTCCTTCATCCACAAAGAGAAGAATTAGAAGGCATATTCTCTGGCCCTAGCTACCAGGACTTTTAGGCCTCCCATTGGCCCAAATATTAAATATCAGGTGGATATCAGGCATAAAACAACCATACCAAACAACATAAATCACTGACAAGTCTTCAGTGATGATCTAGAGTTGCAGAGATTTCTACACACCATTGATGAATTCTCCAATATCTCAATTGATCAAAAAATTCAAGAAGGTGAAAATGAGGAATTAGAAGATCATCAAACATCTCATCTGCTGAAGACAGTAGCTGGTCATGATATTGTGGAGCTAAAAACCAATCACATTCCAAGAGGACTAGTGCCATTGGAAAGGTTGTTTGACAGTAATGATGTTTACAAAGGAGCTTCCATGAAGAATCAAGAAGAAGAGATAACAAATTGAAATATTGGGACCACTGAGAATCCCAAGATCATCAAGTTGTCCAAAGCAATGGTTGCAGAACAAAAGGGTAGGTATGTTAGTCTCATAAAAAATATTGCTGATATTTTTGCATGGTCCTATGAATATTTGAAGAAATTTGACACTGACATCATCCAACACAAGATCCCTCTAAAAGATGGCTCCAATCCATTCAGACAAAATATTTGACAATTTAATCCCATGATAATGTCCATAATTGAAAAAGAGATGAAAAGAATGTTGGATGCCAATATTATTGTACCATTGGGGTACTCAAACTGGGTGGCCAGCCTAGTACCCGTAAGGAAGAAAAATGGGGAGATACGCTTGTGTGTTGATTTCAAAAATCTCAACAAGTGTTCTCTAAAGGACAATTACCCCCTCCCCAAGATGGATCATATTTTATAGAGGGTGGTAGGTGCACACATAATTTCCTTGCTAGATGGATACTCTGGTTATAACCATATAACAATGTGTGAGGAAGATAAATAAATTACAACATTCACCACCCCATGGGGAACATTAATGTATGACAAGATGCCTTTTGGGTTGATGAACGCAAGGGCCACTTTTCAAAGGGCCATGGACATAGATTTTGTGGGGGAAAAGACAAATTTATGGCTATATACTTGGATGACATCACAATTTTCTCCAGGATTGATGATGAACATTTGCAACATCTGGAGCATGTTTTCAAAAAATGTAGGAGATATTGAATATCTCTGAATCTTAGGAAGTCTCACTTTTCCATCCCAGAAGGAAATCTCTTGGGCCACATCATATCAATAGGAGGTATAAAAATTGATCCAAAGAGGGTTTGTGCCATTCAATAGATTGAGATCCCCAGAAATAAAAAGGTTGTCCAGTCGTTTATTGGTAAGATAAACTTCCTCAGGCATTTTGTGCCAAATTTTGCTGAATTTTTTAAGCCTATCACTAACATGTTGAAGAAAGACGTTGTGATAAAGTGGTCACTAGAGGCAAAATTAACATTCCAAAGGATCAAGAAGACTTTAGTTAAAGCCCCTGTATTGGCCAGCCCTGAGTATACCAAAGATATCTTCATCTTCTCCTTTTCTTCAGAGGAAACCATTGCTGCTGTGCTACTGCAGAAAAATGAAGAAGGGCATGAACAACCCATAACCTTTTTCAACAGAGCCCTCTAAGATGTTGAGTTGAAGCATGATATATTAGAGAATCATGCTTATGTACTGGTCAAAGCACTCAAATCCTTCAGGGTTTATGTGTTACAGTCTAGCATAACAACCTTTGTTCCTAGCAGCAGTGTCAAAGAGATTTTGGTCCAGCCGGAAAATGAGGGAAAAGGAGGGAAGTGGATTGTCAAACTATTGTAGTATGACCTACACATAAAGCCCACCAAGCTGATCAAAGGACAATGAATTGCCAAGTTGTTATCAGAATCAAACTTTAAGGTGCTATAATTGCATCGAATCTTCACCCAATCAGACACACTCCTCATACAGCTTGGACAAGACATATTGCATGTATTTGAAAAATATTCCTCTTCACCTTGGTGTAAAGACATCATTTATTTTCTGAAAATTTTTGAATGTCCACCAGATGTCAAGAAGACAAAGGCCAGGTCTCTCAAATTGAAGGCTATCAAATTCTGTATTTCAAACCAAATCTTGTATTGGAGGGATCCTACTGACATCCTGTTAAAATTCCTTGATGAAAATGAAGCCAAACAAGTCACAATAAAAATGCATAGAGGAGTTTGTGGAGGACACCAACATTAGAAGGCTACAACTCTCAAGATCCTAAGGGAAGGGTACTATTGTCCCACCCTTTTCTCTGATGTGTTTTCCACTATTAGGGCCTGCAATGAATGCCAAAATTTGCAGGAAAACATAAGTTACTGTCACTACCCCTCAAACCTATCACTGCCAGTGGTCCATTCCAACAATAGGAGTTAGAATTCACAGGAGAGATAAATCCATCCTCCAGTGGAAAACACAAGTGGATCCTCACGTCCATCGACTACTTCACCAAGTGGATTGAGGTTGTATCCACCAGGAATGCCACTGACAAGGTGATCATGAATTTCTTGGAAACCAATATTTTTTCCAAATTTGGTTGCCCTAGTAAGATTATAACAGACAATGCCCAAAAATTCATGTTGAAATCCATGATTGAATTATGTGGTAGTCATAACATTTCCTTGACACATTCCACATCCTATTACCCTCAGGGGAATGGTTTGGCAGAGTCATCAAACAAGACTCTCATCAATATTATTAAGAAGTTGCTAACTGAAAAAAAGAAGTCATGGGACTCTAAACTCAAGTATGCTTTATGGGGTGACATAATCAACACCAAGAAGTCTTTGGGAACCTCACCATTTCATCTTGTTTATGGCATAGACGTTGTTTTTCAGCTTGGTATACCATGTTGGAGTTACTTCACACACACCTAGGATTTATTTTTCCTAAGGTTATTCCTTGTTTATTAGTCATAATTAGTCATTATCTAGTCTCCTATATTTTAGGGGAGAATATTCCACCTGGAGAATATTCTCTTTCAATTGACACT
>JASDQU010311500.1:0-13758 GCA_032191745.1 Picea mariana
GTTGCCATCAATGCCAAAGGGGGATATTGTTGGCAAATATTGCATAGACAACGAATGCGTGTTGGCAACAGACAACGAATCAGCGTATACTTGTCATTGATGGAAAGTACAGTTCTGGTTGCAGTGATGTTTTGAGTACAACAACAATGAATAGCAACGCAACAATAATCGGGAGGAGAAGAGTCAGTGATCATTGGATCCCATTTAAATTTTCCGAAAGGTCGACATCCGTCAGATCTGTGGAAGTTGCACGGAGGATAAGTCCCTGTGAATAAGAGGAGAGAAGTCCCGACAGGAATCAGGATATCGGCCATTGGGAAATTGGAGTTCTTGAGGTTGTGTGCATTGGGACAACAACAATCGTGAAATCCCGACAGGATCTGGACCGTCCATTTGGAAGGACGCGTGGCAGCGATCGGGCGCCACCGGGAGAAGCTCGACAGGAGGCTTCATCGGAGAATCTGGGATCAAGACTTTGAAATGTCCAAGTCACTTGACATCAAAAACCTCGATTTCGCGATATGCAATATTGCAATTCAATCGCAGCCATTGAATCGAGAATGAGATTTGAACCATTGATTTAACTTCTCATGGAGTTTCGCGAATCGAGACTTTGAAAGGCAAAGAACATAATGTCGATATCGTGATATGCGAAATCACGATGTAACAACAACAATCAGATCAAGAAGTGATATGGACCATTGATTCGACTTCTTTACTAAATGTCGAGAATTGGGAATTCGAGTTGACAAAAACACAGATCGTCCAGAGTGTTGAAATCGCGATGAGTAATATCCCGACTTAATATGAACCGTCAGATCTAGATATAATCTGGATCATTGATCTGATTTCATTATGGAATTTCGCAAATCGGGATTTGGAGGTGACAGGAACATTGAACATAAGGAATTAGGATTTCATGATATGTGAAATCGCGAAAGCACCTTTCACATAAAGCCTTGGTCACAGGAAGAGAAGGTGTCAGCCCAGATAAGCTCCATTTCGGAGTTTCGGAGATCGCGATGTGAAAGTGTCGAGAAAATTGGGCAAAGAAATGTCGAAAACCGATTTAAAAGGAAAGAATGATAAATATTATCCAACGATGTGGATAAAGCTTGAATTAATCGGAGGGTTACTGTTCTTCCACACACATTTAACTCCTTTAGTTACAAATCCGTTAGTAAAACGGACTCATTATTGCAAATTAGTTGTCGATCAGTTGGCTTTTCGGTTGGCTGGACAGTTGTCATCATTTTTCCCAAGGAGTTGGGAAGTTGAAATGTTGTGCCCGCGTGTATAAAAGAAGATGAAACAGACTGTGTCAATTTGGCTGTTCTGGTGAGGAAAGGAATGAAACAGTAAGGAAGAATATAGAAGAGGATGTGTGGTAGGAAAGGAATCAGATGTGTAGAGTGAAATGGAACACAGAGTAGAATAGCAGAGCAAGAGAAAACGCAAAGCAGAATAGTAGAACAGATCAGACTTACAGAACAAAGAAAGGAAGGTAAGAATTGATTTATCTGGGAAATTGTCTGTGTATTCATTATTTTTATATTTAAGGGTGCTTGGGAGGTTCTTGGGAGGAATGTTGTCCGCAAAATTTCAAGTGGGTGCTTGAACACAAGAAGTTGTAGCTTCCATCTGGTTGCAGCCAGAGAAACCAGGGTGGCAGGGTGGTGCTAGGGAGAAAAAGTGTTCTCTGTTATATAGGTTGGAGCCTGTGTAACTGGAAGTTGGTGCTTCCATCCAGTTGGTGCTGGAACATTCAGGAAGTTAGTGCTTCCATCCAGTTGGTGCTGGAATATCTAGGGAGTTGGTGCTTCCTTCTAGTGGGTGCTAGAGAAACCAGAGAGTTGGAGCTCTCAAACAAGTTGCAGCTTGTAAAACAAAGGTAGAAGCCTCACATTGAGTTGGTGCTCAATTGTAAATGATGTACAGAACTGAAAATGACTGCCTATCATTTCGAAGAAGAAGAGGTTTTCTCCCTTTATGGGTTTCCTCGTGAAAATCTATGTCTGTGTGTACTTTATGTGTGATTGATGGTCTTTACTTTTACTGTCCATATGTTGTATATTGTTGATGACCACATGAAGAAAGATTAATAATGTTTTAATAGACTTAAAATTGTTTAATCTCACATACAACTGATTCACCCCCCCCTCTCAGTTGTTCTAGTATTTCCAACACAGTTTCCTAAAATATCTACAACAAAAACACAAAATATGGGAGGTTGAACTAATACCATACCAATACCATTGGCAATGATATGCATAACAATACCATACCAATACCAATACCAGACCATAACATACCAATACTAATACCATACCAATAACATACCAATACAATACCATACCAATACCAATACCATACCATTGAATACCAATAACAATACCAAAACCAATACCATATAAATACCATACCACTGCATACCAATACCAATACCATTGCATACTATTCAATGGAAATGGTATGCATTGAAAATGATATGCATACCAATAACATTGCCAATACCATACCATGCCATACCAATAACATTGCCAATACCAATACCAATACCAATACCATACCATTGCATATCAATATCAATACCATACCAATACCAATACCAATACCATAGAAAAAAACGCTCGACAGAGTATTCTTGAAAATCGACCTCATCTTCAGAAATTACACTATGCCTCATTGACCAATGTTGGCCATCGACCAAGTTTTGAGGAAACATTTTTCGGGTTTGTCCACTTTTTGGACTTCGACAGGCTAACCAAAGATGGAGCACCCAAGAAGAGTTGAGATCATGGGATCTCACTTATTTTGCAGGCTTATGGACCCAACAAGGGGTTCATTAGGGTTTATGTAATGGGTTATGGGATGTCGTCCCATGGGTTTACCCATGTTTAGGCCTTTTTGTAAATGTATAAATAAGAAATAATGTAATGTAGTAAGGGGGGAATGACTAGCTAAGTGCTAAGTAAGTAGCTAAGTGCAAGAGGCAAGTAGTGCTGAGTTTCTTTGTGCAATAGAACCTATATGTAAGGCTCTATGCTTGATAGAGGAGCTGACTCTATGCCTTGACCTAATTTTGGGAAGGTGGATCTAGCGTACAGTGTGCAAATCACCTGTCCAGTGCGAGGCTTGGCTCTATGTATTATTGCACAGGAGCAGATGAATGTAAGAGATGGAAGCAGAATAATAGAAGAAGAATTTGTTGGTGGACGTAGCCCCACACTGGGGTGAACCACGTAAATCTTATGTTGATGAGTTGCTTTGTGCCTATGATATTTATGCTTTGAATCTACTTCATGCACTGAATGTTATGAATGCTAGTTAGATATATGAATGCTTAGTTCTTTACCTATGTTGAATGGGTTAGATCTAACTTCCGATGCTAAGTACGAAGTATATTTTGTTATTGTCATTGCATCGATCTGTATTTAGGGTTTGATCTGCGAGGTGAATAAAGATAATGAACTAATGTGAGTTTCTCTTAAGTACTCTATGAAGTGTTATAATCATAGATATGTGTCCCAACTTGGTTATAGACACTTGAGTCCTACAACCCCCCCTGCCTCTACCTCGGGTGAGACTACATATGCTTCATAGGTGTTGTCGAAAGGGCCGGTAGTTAGGGTTTTGTTGGTGCACTATTGAAGCGTTGAACCCTGGGTCTGCCCCCGTGACAACAAATGGTTCCATTGCCAGGACCTGAAACTGTGATTGTTTGGAATTAAAGAAAGAAAAGAGAAGTTGTGTGCGTAGATCTATTGTTGTATTGCGCAGTATTCTAATTGACTTGTGAATTTCTTTGCTAGGAAAGAAACCCGATCTAAAGAAAAGAGGTAAGATCTTGAAAGAGGTAAAGCTTTATGATTTGATAATAATAAGATAAGTGGAAATTTTTTCTTCAGAAGCATCAATCTAGGTATGTCTGATAATTTTTTCCTAGTCTGAAAGCTAGGGCATATCTAGAAGAAAGAGTTGATCTGAACAAATTTGATAGAAATAGAGAAAGATATGTTATTCCTATGCATAGAAAGAATTTTTGGACTAATAGTTGGATGCAGGAACCTAAAAATAATTTTTGCAGATTGCAGGTCCAACACTATGATCCCAGTGCAAAGTACATGAGAGGTTGGGGAACACTTAAGAGAAAGAGAGGATTGACATTATGTTATAACTGCACAAGACTGGGACATCTTTCTAAGGAATGCCCTGGTGCAGGTTCTATTTGTCTTTATTGTAAAATTATTGGTCATGAAGTTGAGGATTTCCCAAGGATGATTGCTAAAGTAGAACAAATGAATACGAGTCAAGAGCATAAGAACATGTTAGAGAATCATAAAGAGAAAGAATTAGAGAAAGCTCATACCATGTTAGTACAATTAAAATAAGTAATGGATGATCACAAAGATGCCATTTTATCAAATATCTTGAAAGAAAAATGTCACATAAGTACAAGAATAGGAGACTTCGACATAGACTGTGTCTTGGATGAAGAGACACCAGTGAATATTATGACAGAAATCACTTGGGAAATTTTGGGAAAGCCTATTGTGGTACCTTCATTAGGAAAAATAGGTTTATTTAAAGGAAAGATGATAACCCTATGTGGAAGAGTTACTAATGTACCTGTTATCATCTATGGAACATCAACAGAAGAGGAATTTGAAGTTATTAGGTTTGTTGAGAACAATGCCCCTTTTCCTCTTTTGTTAGGAAAGACTTGGATCGAGGAGGATCGGATCAGAAGGAAAGAAGAGGAAGAAGCTATAGAAAAGAAAAATCAAGAACTAAGGGATTTCATAACTAGAATACTAGATCGACTGATATAAGAATGAGAAGTTAAGTCGAAGTAGTAGAATGCAAGAGAAGTAGTTTTCAAGTTTGAAAGAATGCAAGAAGGTTTGAAGGACCTATCCATGCAAGAAAGAAGAATACCCACCCTGGAGTTAATAAGAAAAGAGATATTACCTTTGAACCCATTGAAAGAACATCAATAGTGTGAAGCTATTACGCTAAGAGAAGATAAGAATAAGAATGGAAAGAGGAATCCAGAGACTCAGATCACAGGAGAGAAGGTAAGGAAGCTCAGTAAGAAGAAAGCCAAGTTATAAAAGTTACAGGAAGTTCTAGAGAAGACTTCGTTGGAGGCAGGCTTGAAGACCCTGAAACTCGTCGGAACAGCAGAACCATGTAGAATGGGAATTCATCGTGGAAAATTTATATGACCGTTGGAGGCACCCTAACCATTAGAACGATGCTCTAAATGACTAGGAAACACATTTATAGGTGACTAGACTGCATTTGGAACATTGAGACCGCACCATAATGGACCGACTTGTATTAATTGAGGCATTCCTACCCATTGGAGGAATCTATTATGACACTTTCTTATTTAACCAGTCCGACGCTACGCCAGGACCACTATTTTTTCCATCTGTGATCAACGTTGCTAACAGAGAATTGATTGTGTGTCGAGCTATGATTATAGAACCTAGACCTCGCCATTTTTTGTCTACCCCACCAATCGTTCACCTACCCCGATTTATTTGTTCACAATGAGAATGTCTATCGAGCGCACCAAGATAGAGAAATCCATTGAAGAAGTTTTGAAGAATTTTATGGCTGATAAAGCTATGTCAGAAGGGATACAAGCATTGTCGACCAGGGGACTACAAGCATACCCCTCGATTGGACAACATTCAATCCAAACTAATCCTTCTACCAAGAAGTGAGTAAGCATCGTGACGATCTGGCTAATGTAAAGAATATCCCATCGATCTTGCATGATTACATCCCACCTTTGGTTGGCGCGGTTAACTGTGACAGTATTCCATGGGATTTCGAGTATACATTGATCACTGCGTACATCCCGAAGGGGATACACGTAGAAGGAAGCCAATTAGAACAGATCCCAGCATCGAAGAACAACGACTTCAACCTTGGTGACAAAAAGAACTACACGATGCTCGTGCCTCACATATATTTGATGAAGATGATTGGGAAGAAGCCTTGCATAATCTCCCAGCCTTGGATAAAGGAGCTCACGCAGTCCATGATACTCAATGTCATGAAGATTCCTCACTTTGTCTGACATTAGGAGGTTAATGTATGCATTAAACCCCTCTTGTCATGCTATCATGGAGGATACATGTGGCTTGATACGCACATTACTATGGATCCGACATTGATCCACCTGATTACAAGACTGAGCATGCAGGGACCCAACCCTCAGCAGTTCTACCCAGGTAAGACTTCTTATCGCTCCCTGGCATAATTCTTTGAGGAGGCATACGACGAAGTCGAGAAGGGAAAGCGATGATACAAGGTAGCCTCTATCCAGGATGGTGCAGGGTTCCTAGCTTGCCAACTTATAGTTGGAAATCTCATCAAAAAGAACCACCCCACAAGAATCATCGGGTTTGTGGTGGACCTCGCAAGAAAATGCGTGGAGGGGATGCAAATGAATTGGGTGAGGTACCTCGTAAACAAGCTCTAGAAAGATTGTCACGAAGCGCAAGATCAAGGATACGAGTTCCACTTCAGTTGGCTACTCGTGCTAATTGCATTTGTCACTTGGAAAATGTCGGAGGGAGCATCTTTTCCAGAAATTAAACCTTTGGAGCCACTAGCCGCGAAGTTCTACATGAATGACATGTCAAAGCAGTGGCAGTTGAACGCAGTGTTCCACACCTACAACCAGCAGCTGAAGGTTTCCATAGAATCTTTTTCACGCATGAATCCACAAACATTGCACCAGTATAGACCATTATCTAGGTTCCATGTAGATCAAAACTTCATTTATATCACTACGCGCAGGGATGAGAGCAAGGAGAAATTACAGTCCTACTATAAGCTGACCGATGAAGACATGGAGGAGATCACCTTGGAACAGTCGGTAGAGTTCCTTGTACCGGCTGATGATGCAGAACTCTCTGACACCGACGTCATAGGAAGTCCCTTGGTCACCTGGGTCAAGCATGACGGATAGACTCACATGAAAAAGAAGAAGAAAAAGGAGGATGTGCAGAACATAGAGACTGCTGAGGAGGACAATGCCTTGGAGGAAAGTGGTCCTGAATTGCTCACAGCAGAAGGAGGAGATGAAGTAAATCAATAAGGAGGAGGGGAAGAAGAAGAAAAGAAAGGAAAAGGTGAAGTTATACCACTAAAAGATCCCCCTACTGAGGTCGAAACATCAAAGAAGAGGAAGGTTTCTCCACAAAAACCCTCAGCAAGAAAGAAGACCCGCGCCAGTAAACCACCCTCACAGAAGATGATATAAGCCTAGTCTGCGGAGTGATGGAGGATGCGTCCGAGGACCTATTATAGAGATATGGCGTGAAGCAAGAGGAGATGTGTGTAAGAGTTGAGAAGGAACTGCAAGAAATACAGCGAACCATTCAATTGAGCCGCACAGTATCTATTGTGCCTTCCTCGTCAGATATTGTAGAGTTGTGGGATGAACCGAACCAACTTCGACGACTTGCAGATGTAATAGAGGTTCGTTTTAGCAAGTCCAAGAAGAAAAGGAGCAGGCTATAGAAGCCCTGAATAAAGAGAAAGAAGAGATATTGGAGCAACTAAGAGTTGTGCGGTACTTTGCAACCGCTTATGAAAATGTGAGAGAAGAGTTTTGAGCGATGCTCAAGGGAGAGAAAGCATAGATAAAGAAGGAAAAATACCAGCTGCACGTAGATCATACTACAGTCAAGGAAGTAATGATAAAATCACTTCACTTTGTACCAGGCTCGGGATAGGAGGAACATGAGGCAGTTGTGGTCCAAGTGATGAAGCTCATTGAGGGCATCCAGTAGCTTCAAGCAAAGGTAATGGATTTGGAGCTTCAAGTAGTTCCTAGCATTCCACGGGAAGTGCACGACCAAAGGGAGGAATCCCCTAAGAGTGTAGTGGAAAGGATCAGAGTCCTCACCTTAGAATGAAAGCATCAAAGAAACAAAAGTGCACAGACCTACGAATGCCTCATGGAAGACCCAGAGCTTAGGAAGTTGGAATCACAACTACAAGAGGCGCAATAGTAGGAAATGATAGTACAAGCATAGATGAAGTCACTCATTGTGGTCGAAAGAATGAAGATATCACAAGAACAGTGTGCAGCCCAGTAGCAGATTACTGCCATCTAAGGCAGAGTAATGGAAGTTACACAGAGGCTACAACCGGTGCAGGAAGAAGCCTACACAGTGCTTGAAGATATCAAAGGATAAGGATCACAACTAGACCAAGTGGTTGCGACAGTGGAACAACGCCTGGAAGGACCTATTACAAAGAAACTGATCCAAGAGTTCATTGAGAAGGAAACTCAGGTGAATCAACAAGTCAAGGAAGCTCGAGCTAATCTTGAGGCCTATGAAGCAGCACTTCCCAGATCTAAGTGACTTGGGATGCGTCACAAGTGAGTGTTGGGGGCCTGTTGCCTCTCGACCAAGTTTTGAGGAAACATTGATCGGGTTTGACCACTTTTTGGACTTTAACAGGATGATCGAAGATGGAGCGCCCAGGAAGAGTTGATATCGTGGGATCTCAATTATTTTTTGGGCATATGGACCCAGCAAGGGGTTCATTAGGGTTTATGTAATGGGTTATGGGATGTCAGCCCATGGATTTACCCATGTTTAGGCCTTTCTGTAAATGTATAAATAAGAAAGAATGTAATGTAGTAAGGGGCGAATGACTATCTAAGTGCTAAGTAAGTAGCTAAGTGCAAGAGGCAAGTAGTTATGAGTTTCTTTGTGCAACATAACCTTTATGTAAGGCTTTGTGCTTGATAGAGGAGTTGTCTCTTTGCCTTGAACTAATTTTGGCAAGGTGGATCTAGCATGCAGTGCGAATTTCACTTGTCCAGTGTGAATATTGGCTATGTGGCTTAGTGCACAGGAGAAGATGAATGTAAGAGATGGAAGAATAATAATAGAAGAAGAATTCATTGGTGGATGTAGCCCCACACTGGGGTGAACCGCGTAAATATTGTTTTGATGAGTTTCTTTGTGCCTATGATATTTATGCTTTGAATCTACTGTATGCACTGAATGTTATGAATGTTAGCTAGATCTATGAATGCTTAGTGCTTTACCTATGTTGAATGTGTTAGATCTAAGTTATGATGCTAAGTGCGATGTATATTTCATTATTGTTACTGCATCGATCTGTATTTAGGATTTGATCTGCGAGGTGAATAAAGCTAATGAACTAATGTGCATTGCTCCTAATTACTCTGTGAAGTGTTATAATCACAGATATGTGTCACGGCTTGGTTACATACACTTGAGTCATGTAACCCCCCTTGCCTCTACCTTGGATGAGAATGCATCTGCTTCGCAAGTGTTTCCGAAAGGGTCGTAGTTAGGGTTTTGTTGGTGCACTATTGAAGCATTGAACCCTGGGTCTTCCCCTGTGCAACAACCAAAACCCTAGTTTCGGAGATACTCCAACAAATAGTTTTTCAGTCGATATATTGATAGCGTAGGGACCCCACTAGATAAAAATCGATGCTCTTAATCCAATGCATCTGAGTCCCAATTTGATTTTTATCGTGAGTTGCAACTCGCCTCCACAATCCATTTAGGGACATGTGGTCAATTTCGTCCATGGGCATAAAATCCAAACCGAGTAGCATAACAGACTTACGCAATTTCCCACAAGTCTGTTTGGCTAAGGTCCACATGACTACACTAGCCAAAAACACCCGACATATTGTTCTTGAAAATTGACCTCCTCTTTAGAAATTGCACTATGCCTCATTGACCAAAACCCTAGTGTTGGAGATACTCCAACAAATGTTTTTTCGGTCGACAAAATGATAGCATAGGAGCCCCAATAGTTAAAAATTGGTGCTCTACATCCAATGAAATTGAGGGTTCATGCATCCAAGTCCCAGTTTTAGTTTTATCGATACTTACAACTCGTCTCCTCAAGCCATTCAAGGACATGTGGCCAATTTCGTTCAGGGGCATAAAATCCAAACCAAGTAACATAATGGAGTTTTGCAAGCTCCTGCAAGTTTGTTTGGCCAAGGCCCATGAAACTAGACTAGCCAAAAATGCCCGACAAAGTGTTCTTGAAAATCGACCTCATCTTCAGAAATTGCACTATGCCTCATTGACCAAAACCCTAGTTTTGGAGATACTCCAACAAATAGTTTTATGGTCGACAGAATGATAGCGTAGGGGCCCCATTAACTGAAAACTAGTACTCTTAATCCAATGCAACTAATGGTTCATGCATCTGAGTCCCAGTTTGATTTTTATCGCAAGTTGCAACTCGCCTCCATAAGCCATTTAGGGAAATGTGGTCAATTTGGTCCATGGGCATAAAATCCAAACCGAGTAGAATAACAGACTTACGTAATCTCCCACAAGTGTGTTTGGCTAAGGTCCACAAGACTACACTAGCCAAAAAGATCTGACACATTGTTCTTGAAAATTGACCTCCTGTTTAGAAATTGCATTATGCCTCATTGAACAAAACCCTAGTGTTGGAGATACTCCAACAAATGGTTTTTCAGTCGACGGAATGATAGCATAGGAGCCCCAATAGCTGAAAATCGATGCTCTGCATCCAATGCAACTGAAGGTTCATGCATCCAAGTCCCAGTTTGATTTTTATCCATAGTTGCAACTTGCCTCCTCAAGTCATTCAAGGAAATGTGGTCAATTTCATTCGGGGGAATAAAATCCAAACTGAGCAGCATAATGGAGTTTCACAAACTCCCGTGAGTCTATTTGGACAAGGCCCATGTGACTACACTAGCAAAAATCGCCCGACAGAGTGATCTTGAAAATCGAACTCATCTTCAAAAATTGCACTATGCCTCATTGACCAAAACCCTAGTCCCAAAGATACTCCAACAAATGGTTTTCCGGTCGACAGAATGATAGTGTAGGGGCCCCATTAGCTGAAAATTGGTGCTCTTAATCCAATGCAACTGATGGTTCATGCATCTGAGTCCCAGTTTCAGTTTTATCGCGAGTTGTGACTCACCTCCACAAGCCATTAAGGAACATGTGGTCAATTTGTTCCATGGGCATAAAATCCAAACCGAGTAGCATAACGGACTTACGTAATCTCCCAAAAGTCTATTTGGCTAAGGTCCACAAGACTACACTAGCCAAAAATACTAGACACATTTTTCTTGAAAATTGACCTCCTCTTTAGAAATTGCACTATGCCTCATTGACCAAAACACTAATGTTGGAGATACTCCAAAAAATGGTTTTTTGGTCGACAAATTGATAGCGTAGGAGCCCCAATAGTTGAAACTCGGTGCTCTGCATCCAATGCAATTGAGGTTTTGTGCATCCAAGTCTCGGTTTGATTTTAATCGATAGTTTCAACTCGCCTCCTCAAGTGATTCAAGGACATGTGGCCAATTTCGTTCGGGGGCATAAAATCCAAACTGAGCAACATAATGGAGTTTCACAAGATCCTGCAAGTCTATTTGGCCAAGGCCCATGCGACTACACTAGAAAAATCAAAGTCTATTTGGCCAAGGCCCAACAAATTTTTCTTGAAAATCAACCTCATCTTCAGAAATTGCACTATTCCTCATTGACCAAAGCCCTAGTTCTGAAGATATTCCAACAAATGGTTTTTTGGTCGACAGAATGATAGTGTAGGGGCCCCACTAGCTGAAAAATGATGCTCTTAATCCAATGCAACTAATGGTTCATGCATCTGATTCTCGGTTTGATTTTTATCGCGAGTTGCAACTCACCTCCACAAGTCATTTAGGGACATGTGGTCAATTTGTTCTGGGGTAAAATCCAAACCGAGTAGCATAACATAATTATGTAAGATCTCACACGTCTATTTTTCCAAGTCCCAGATGACTACACTAGAAAAAAAGACTCGACATAGTGTTTTTGAAAATCAACCTCCTCTTCAGAAATTGCACTATGCCTCATTGACCAAAACCCTAGTGTTAGAGATACTCCAACAAATTGTTTTCTGGTCGACGGAATGATATTGTAGGAGCCCCAATAGTTGAAACCAGGTGCTTCAGATCCAATGTAACAGACGATTTGTGCATCCAAGTCCTAATTTGAGTTTTATTGATAGTTGAACCTCGCCTCTTCAAGTCATTCAAGGACATGTGGCCAATTTTGTTTGAGGGCATAAAATCCAAACCGAGCATCATAATGTAGTTTCGCAAGCTACTGCAAGTTTGTTTGGTCAAGGCCCATGCAACTATAGTAGCAAAAAATTCCCAACAGAGTGTTCTTGAAAATCAATCTCATATTCAAAAATTTCACTATGCCTCATTGACCAAAACCCTAGTGCCGGAGATACTACAAAAAATGGTTATTCAGTCAATGAAATGATAGCGTACAGGCTCCACTAGCTAAAGCCCAGTGCTCTTAATCCAATGCAACTGAAATTTTGTTCATCTGAGTCCCAGTTTGAGTTTCATCACGAGTTACGACTCACCTCCACAAGCCATTTAGGGACATGTGGTCAATTTGGTCTAGGGGCATAAAATCCAAATCAAGTAGCATAACAGACTTCCATAAGCTCCCAAAAGTCTATTTGGCCAAGGCCCACATGACTACACTAGTAAAAAATAACCGAAATAGTGTTTTTGAAAATCAACATCCTCTTTAGAAATTGCACTAAGCCTCATTGACCAAAACCCTAGTGTTGGAGATAGTCCAAGAAATTGTTTTTCGGTCAATGAAATGATAGTGTAGGAGCCCTAATAGTTGAAACTAGGTGCTTCGGATCTAATGCAATAGACGGTTCATGCATCTGAGTCCTGGTTTAAGTTTTATCGATAGTTTCAACTCACGCCCTCATTCAATTCAAAGACATTTGGCCAATTTCATTCGGGGGCATAAAATCCAAACCGAGCAGCATAATGGAGTTTCGCAAGCTCCCGCAGGTCTGTTTGGTCAAGGCCCATGCGACTACACTAGCAAAAAATGTCCGACAGAGTGTTCTTGAAAATCAACCTCATCTTTAGAAATTGCATTATGCCTCATTGACCAAAACCCTAGTGATGGAGATACTGCAACAAATGGTTTTTCAGTCGATGAAATGATAGCATAGGGGCCCCACTAGCTGATGCCCAGTGCTCTTAATCCAATGCAACTGACAGTTTGTGCATCTGAGGCCTAGTTTGAGTTTTATCATGAGTTGCAGCTCACCTCCTCAAGCCATTTAGGGACATGTGGTCAATTTGGTCTGGGGGCATAAAATAAAAACCGAGTAGAATAACAAACTTTTGTGAGCTCCAGCAAGTCTATTTGGCCAAGGCCCACATGACTATACTAGCAAAAAAGACCCAACATAGTGTTTTTGAAAATCGACCTCCTCTTCAAAAATTACACTATGCCTCATTGACCAAAACCCTAGTGTTGGAGATACTCCAACAAATTGTTTTCTGGTCGACAGAATGATAGGGTAGGATCCCCAATAGTTGAAACCAGGTGCTTCAGATCCATTGAAATTGACAATTCTTGCATCTAAGTACTAGTTTGAGTTTTATCGATAGTTGTAACTCGCATCCTCAAGCCATTCAAAGAGATGTCGCCAATTTCATTTGGGGGCATTAAATCCAAATCGAGCAGGATAATGGAGTTTCACAAGGTCCCACAAGTTTGTTTGGCCAAGGCCCATGCAACTACACTAGAAAAAAACACCCAACAAAGTGTTCTTGAAAATCGACCTCATCTTTAGGAATTGCACTATGCCTCATTGACCAAAACTCTGGTGTCGGAGATACTACAAAAAATGGTTTTTCAG
>JASDQU010311501.1:2506-13588 GCA_032191745.1 Picea mariana
ACCATTTTCACAATAAATTTTTTTATAGAATGATTCAGACTGTGAAATTGAGAGGACATTGAGAAAACATATCCAAGTAGTTGTGGTACGAATTTTATCTTGTGGGTCGTTGTGTTTTTTGAGTTACACTCTGTGGAAAATAAGGTTTGTGGCTAGTTTTGAAACTAGTCTAAAACAGGTGTTTCGGGTAAACACGTCATAACTTCTTAATAACAGATCCAAATTAAGTAAGACCAAATGTTTTGGTTAGAGTAAATTCTGTAGTATTATGTGCAAAATTTTTATATCCATAAAACGCATATTTCGTGTGGGGCATTCTCTACAAGTTCGCTCTCTAGAATAATCCAGAACTCAACAAGGTATGCCATTTTTTCTATAACTCGTTTTATGAGAGGTTCCAAGTAGTGACACCTGGAGGAATTGCATAAAACACAATGAAGAACATTATGTACTATTTTTATATCTTTATTCATTACAAGTACACAGTTATGATTATTTCGATTTAGGGTTGTTGACTAATCCAAAACTAGTCATGTGAGACTAAAGAAAAGTTTGATGAAAATGATAGTCTCTTGTTGTTAAAGTTAAGGAAGGTTTGTAGGTATGTGATTATATACACTAGGTCTATTACAGGGTTACAAATCAGATTTGGATGATGAAATTGATGAGAGATTTTGGTTGAGGTACATGTTGGGTACATGGTTGAGAGAAGAAGTTGATGAGTTGGCACATACATGAGGTGTATAGTTGATGATGTTGGTACATATTGATGAGTAGTTGATACATGATTGGTACATACTTGGTGCATGTTTGATGAACTTGTTTATGGTAAAAGTTGATTACAGGTTGGTGCATGGTTGATACACTTGTTTATGGTACAAGTTGATTACAGGTTGAGGTATAGGTTGGTGCATGGTTCATGCACTTGTTTATGGTACAGGTTGATTACAAGTTGATTGGTACAGGTTTACATCAGCATATCTCATAGTGATAGTGTAACAGTGGTTCCATCATTATACTTATACATCAGGGCGGTTGGACGGGGCAAGGACAGGTGGTTGTATCCACCTTTCGGTTGTAGCCGAAGGACATAAGGGGTTGTAGCCTCCTTCTAGTTGTAGCCAGAGAATTGGGGAGTTGGAGCTTCCCTCAAGTTGTAGCTTGAGAAACTAGGGGGTTGGAGCCTCCTTCAAATTGCAGCTGAAAAACAAAGGAAGCTGGTGCTTTCAATGAATGTAATTCTTCAAGACATATAAGAAAAAGAATTATGTGGTTTTCTCCTGCTTTGGGTTTCCACGTAAAACACTAGTGTATTGTGTATGTGTATGATTGTTCATTTGTTCATTTCTTATTTACTCTGAAGTTATTGAATGATAATTCTACATTTATATAACACTTGGATTATATGGTTAAAAAGGATTAAATTGCTCTATTATTGATTCACCCCCCCTCTTAGTAATCCAACAATATCCCTCATAAAGGCCAATTAAGTTATGTTATGTTGGTTTGAGGACTTGTTCAAGGCTCTTGATGACAACTTGTTCACCCATCCATGGTCTTGTGTGGTGACCTGAGGACTTGTTCATGGTGCTTGAGCTAGATATGGAATATAAATTGCATTGATTTCATCTTATGATTTTTTTTTGTGGTTCTATATAAATAATTTAGGACATATATGTCATATTATAGGGACCAAAGGCCATGCACAAGGCTACAAATTAACCACAAAACATGTCATCTATAGGAGGTCAATATCCTTAGAGTGGGATATGGGTTCCATTAGAAAGTTTTTTGCATGACAAGTGGGTCTCATACCATGGTTCAGGGGAGAAATCTAGGGAATTATTCCATAAATTAATATTATTGATCTAATGTGCCACAATCAAGGCCTTAAACCACAACATAGATCCTTTAAAGTGGAACTTTGGCATACAAGTGGACTATAGTCATGAATCTAAGACCCATCCATGATGATCAAGAAGACCTCATAATGTCACCCATATTCAACTAATTGGATGCCAAAGACTCCCTATAGAGGACTTGTTCAATGGTTTTTAGGTGTTGTCGATGGTGGTTCATGAGCTAAAGAAGGTTTAGTTAGGGATTTAGGCCATTATTTATGTTAGCACTGAAAGTCACACTTTGACTGCTAAAGTGTAAGCTGAGCACCCATCAGAATGTAAAAGATAAGTTGGTTTTGGATAGGTGGATCAGCAAGATGGAGAAAGAAAGAGAGAGGGTTGCAAGTTGCATATCAGTATGCTACACCAATGGGAAATGGAGTCACAAACATCCTACTCATCGAAGGCACAAAAGCTTCTCAACAGAGAACAAGATTATATGTTGATAAGTGGAAGAATGAAGAAAGAAAACATAAGATAGAATTTTCACTAAACAAAGATCCTCTCAATTTAATGAATCAACAGATACTTGAATATAAACAATGATTGATCGGAAAAATAAATCAGATCCTCTGTTTCTTAGGGATCCATAAATCATTGATAGCCTTTGATCCTCAAATATGCAATATATTCAAATAGGAAGAAATATAAAAGAAGAGTTACAATCTAAAATCACAGCTTTCATAAGTCTCCAATAGCAGTAATGCTTACAATCATAAAATGTCCACAGGCTTACAAATGAACATACACAAGAAAATTGCCTACTCCTACTCTCTCTAGCCTCTCTTGGCTCATCCCTCTTACCAAATCTTTTTTCATTTTGACACTTAACCTCATACTCTTTATGGTGGAAAGAGTATCTTCAATTGACTCAGTAGACTTCTTCTTCTTAGCACTAGTGGGCTTCTTCAGTGTAGTTGTGCTCTCCTTAGCTGCTAGTTTGTCATCCTCAATGGCAGGTTCAACTAACACCTGTAAATTTCTTTATGCTACCTCATCTTGAAAGTGCTTCAGCTCTACCTTTAACTTCCTATTTTGTGATTGAAAACCTCTATTCTGTCTATAAATATTATTTATCTTTTTATGAAGGGGCAGAGTCTTTCTCGCTGCAAAACTTGCCAAGTCAAGGGTATGAGTGTAGCCAACCATTAGCTCTTCCATTTTAGCCAAGTGGACCTTTTCTTCAGTTTTAAGATGAGCTATTTATTTTCTTGCATCTCTAAGCTGCTTGATAAGTCTTTTGTGGGTCTAACTGTCAGGAGGGGTAGTGGCATGCTCAGTCTCAATAGGCTTTTCCTCAGTCTCCTTTTCCTCCTACATAGGGGTTCCATATTTTCTTTTCTCAGGCTTTTCAATGCCTTTCTCAGAGGTTTCATCTTTTCTCTCGAAAGGTCTTTTAGTACCTTTAACCTTACCCTTCTATGCAGGGGTTTCTTTCTTCTCCTTCATAGGCTTTTCAATGCTTTTTCCCTTCTTCTTTAGAACAGGGGTTTCTAGCAAAGGATGCTCTTGGAAAACCTCCTTAGGAATCGATGACCTTGTGAAAGGTCTTCTACTTTTGATTTCAACTACTAGAGGAGAAGAGGGAAAGAGAATATTCTTCCCTTTATTGGATGTATCTTTGGTAAAATAAGGCATCTCTTCTAACCCTGGTGGAGGTGGTGGTGAGAAATATCTGTGTGGAGAAGGACAGACTTCCTCCTCGGTTTCCCTAACCTGCTTGCTAATCTCTGAAACAAGGGCTCTTCCCTTTCTCTTCTTGTTGATCCCTACTTTAGTACTAGTGGGTGATGAAGGACCTGCGATATGTGATTGGGAAGTAGGTGTTGGATCCAACTTGAAATGAGAAGTAACCACAAAGTGCTCCCAGGAAATCTCTTTCTTTCCCAATTCTTCAGAGACTAGCATCCTGATCAGTCCAGAGTAGAAAAGACTAGAATCCACATCCTTAGATTTGGCTTGCACCCTATCTGACATTTTACCTATACTTCTCAATAGGTAATAAGGAACATTCATTTGAATCTTACCAGTAAAATGTAACAACAACCTTATGTGGTAATGATACAAGGTGTTAAATCTCCCTTCACAAGTAAAATATCTATGTATGATTTTCAATAATCTGTCAAACTGTTAAACCAATTGACTTCTAGGCATACTCTTAGACAACTCATTGGCTTGATATTCAGGTTTAAAGAGATATGTAGCATTGGGTGAACTCAAAACCATGGCCTTGAATCACTTTTCACCTATAATGGGGATCCTTGTTGCAACTGAGATAGAGGCTTCAGTTACCTCAAATTCCAAATCCCCAACCTTGGTTTTCCTACCATCAAAATGTAATGCAAACTCTTTTGATACCTCTGGGTGGCCTCTCTGCATGTTCTGACAGAAAGAGAGGCACCCTACTCTCTGAAAGGCCTCTCTTTCCATGGGCTCTATATCAAAAAGACGCATGTCCACTGGTTTTGTCCTAACTATCTTGCCTCCTTTGTGAGCCTTCTTTGATTGGGGGGTCTCCATGGCTCAGAATGAGGGCTCTTGAAAGGCTTGAGGGATGATAATGATCAGGAAGGATTTGAATAGAGTTTCAGATATACAAGGCTGACCCTTTGCAACTGAGTAAAACGCTTGATTTCGAGATGAAAGGAGGCAGGGGAAGCAGTGAGAGGTTAAGCAGCACCTCTGGGTAGCGCAATGCATACGCAGAGGATATGCTATCTACAGGCTTGCGATATGAATGACTAAGGTAGGCAACAATAAACTGACTAAGACACAGGCAATAAAGATATAGGTCTAGAAAATAAAGAGGACCAAGCTATCATGCAAAGACAAGCCTCCTACGACTGTGCAAACTTAGCCAACCAAAACCCGAGCGCAAATTTCTTGTGAGAATTAATATGTAGAGGGGAGGAAACATGGGATACCTGTGTAGAAGACACCTGTTGGAATATTCAAAAACATCTCAAGGTGAGATTGTGAAAACTTGGGCCCTTGAACCCACTTCAGTCTCAAGCTTGGTTTCCTTGTTGTCACCTGATCAGAAATGGTGAATTTGCACAACGCTCCACTGTTGAGACTTTCAAAAATATAAACCGTTACAAGGCTCATAAATGAAAGATATGGTAAGCATCTTTAAATAACTTCTGGCACTAAAAACAAGGGACATGACATCAGTCGTGGCAATCATGACTTGAGGTGGAAGAATGACAAACATGACAGGCGCTACGGAACTGCCTAATGAGTAGACATTGTTTCCAATTCAAAAATATGATTAGATAGGTAAGAGAGGCCGATGAGGCATGCTTATGAGGTCATGAGTGAGGAGAGAGGTGTGTCACATCAGCCTGATCATGGGAGGTATAAACCTAGGGGCAAATCATAAAAGGGACCAAAAATAATAAACCATGAGCTAAAAGGGTTCAAGGATCAAAAATCAAATTGAGGATCAAAACATGAGCTATGACTCAAAAGTTTAGTCATCCAAGGGGTCCTAACAAACATAACTTTAAAAGGATGAAACATTTTCAAAATATTTAAAATCTAAGGCTTTTAAAAATGATAAAAACAAATTAAAAGACCCAAGGCAATTTAGTGTGATAACAGTTTCCAACTTGCCATGTTTATGCCTCTACACCCATTTTCAATGTACAAAACCTAATCATGATTCCTATATCCATATTAAAGGCCAATTAAGTTATGTTATGTTGGTTTGAGGACTTTTTCAAGGCTATTGATGAAAACTTGTTCACCCATCCATGGTCTTGTGTGATGACCTGAGGACTTATTCATGGAGCTTGAGCTAGATATGGAATAGAAATTGCATTGATTTTATCTTATGAATTTTTTTATGGTTATGTATAAATAATTTAGGACCTACATGTCATACCAATGGCCATGCACAAGGCTACAAATTAACCACAAAACATGCCCTCTATGAGAGGTCAATATCCTTAGAGTGGGATATGGGTTCCATTAGAAGGTTTTTTGCATGACAGGTGGGTCTCATACCATGGTTCGAGGGGAAAATATAGGGAATTATTACCTAAATTAATATTATTGATCTAATGTGCCATAATCAAGGCCTTAAACCACAACATAGACCCTTTAAAGTGGACCTTTGGCATACAAGTGGACTATAGTCATGAACCTAAGACCCATCCATGATGATCAAAAAGACCTCATAATGTAACCCATATTCAACTAATTGGATGCAAAAGACTCCCTAGAGAGGACTCATGCCATGGTTTTTAGGTGTTGTTGATCGTGGTTCATGAGCTCGAGAAGGTTTGGTTAGGGATTTAGGCCATTATTTCCAACTTGCCATGTTTATGCCTCTACACCCATTTTCAATGTACAAAACCTAATCATGATGCATATATCCCTCTTAAAGGCCAATTAAGTTATGTTATGTTGGTTTGAGGACTTGTTCCAGGCTCTTGACGACAAGTTGTTCACCCATCCATGGTCTTGTGTGGTGACCTGAGGAATTATTCATGGTGCTTGAGCTAGATATGATATGTTTGGGGCTTGATTTGTTATTCCATCCCTTGACCATGCAGGGTAAGGGCTTGAGGCTTGTTTCCCTACCATAACCATGGTCAAGGCAACGAGACCCATATGTATATAGTATGCAAAACATATAAAATGTGATGGTATAGGTGTTGTCCATGGAACATGAGCTTGAGAAGGTTCAATTGTGGCTTAAGTCCTTTACTCCCCCCTTAACCATTTTTAGGTGTTAAGACCCATTTCTAGGGAACCAAACCTATTCATGGCACCTATATCCTACAACTTGGAGGCCTTCAAGTAAGCCTTACAAATGAGTGATGTGTTGGTTAAGGCCTCTCTACCCATCCTTACTGTAAAAAACCTCCTAATGGTGTCCTTATCCAACTATGATGCTAAGGACCCCCTAGAGAGGAATTGTGTTGTGCTTTCTAGGTGTTTTTCATGATGAATGAGCCTAATAAGTGTCATTTAGGACCCTCATATCCCTTGAAATTGGTTAGAACTTAATACTAATTATTGGTTCATGTATGGGTTATTTTCCCATCTTTCCACCTAAGTTTCATAATTTTTATAGTGATAATTACTAAAATATCTATTCTTAATACATTTTTAAAAAGCAAATACTAAAATCCTTTAATTCAAATGATTATTACTTATTTTTTTATATCTACTCTACTCAATATGAAAATGTAGAAATAACCTTCGATTTCACCCATATGCTTTGAGGCTGAGAGAGGGTTTGGTAAGGCAAATTTCTTAATTATTAAGGAGGGTTTTCTTTAAGGTGGAAACATAATTCGATTTCACCCATACACTTTGAGGCCGAGACAGGGTTTGGTAAGGTGGGATTTCTTAATTAAGGCGGGTTTTATTTAAGGTGGAAACATAATTCAAATCATTTACCCAGCTTCTTCAAGCAAAAAAGCCCATCTGAGACCGAGGAGACCGAGCAAGGAGACTCTGGTACCTATCTCTCTGTGACCTATACTACCCTTGCTTCTACCATAGCCTTTGCTTAGTCAACTAAACCATTCACCTACACATTTTCTTCTTATTCTTCTTACTCTAATCGAGGGCTGGGTTATCTGAGACTGATCATACCAAGAAAGGAGGCGCAAGAGTATTGTCGAGGGAAAGGAGCCGCGAGAGTGTCGAGGGCCTGCACCCATACGCTTTGAGGAGACATGATTTGGTAAGGAAAACTTTCTTTAACGCGAGACTGTCGAGGGAAAAGAGACACAAGAGGTACATTTGAGACCAAGGGGAAGGAGGGAAAGATGAGACCGAGAAAGGAGGCTCGAGACTGTCGAGGTAAAGGAGGCATGAGAATGTGGGAAAGAATGGTGATTATAACCTTTGCACACTCAAATTTTTCATGTATTTGATAATTAATAAAAGGGATCTATGCTCAACCTAGGTTTTGGGAATATTTTTTCACCACTATTCCATCGCATCCAAGCCCTAATTCACCATTCCCCAAGTCGCAATCTATTATTTCTTCATAACCCTAAGCCCAAATTCTTGCAATCGAGCATGAAAGCCCAACTAAGTTCGATGACTCTCTGAAATGAAAAATTGAAGGCCATAATATCAAACCAAACTATGGAATTGAGGGTCATGGAAGGAAATATGTCATGTGCCCTTAACATGGAAATTTCTTCTTCTCCTATCTTCTCTTTCATGTAGTTTCAAAATCCATTCAGATCTGTAACTTTCCTCTTTCAATTATGGATAATTTAACCAAAAGCATATTATTATATTCTTTTTTATTTTTGGTCCATTTTCCTTTAGTTATGAGCAAGTGATAACAAACCCAATCCTCTCATTGTTGTTATGTTCAACCTGGGCTTACCTACTTCATGTACCTTGAATATTTTTTCACATATAATAGTCTCATGGCCTCGAAACCATCATTCTATTCACTATGATATTTACCAACACTAAAGGGTTCCTTGAATATTTTTGCACATATAATAGCCTCATGGCCTCGAAACCATCATTCTATTCACTACGATATTTACCAACACTAAAGGGTTTGAATGGATATTATTTGATTTCATATTTATCATTATAAACTCAACCTCAAAATGATTTTTTTAATTTCCATTACTCATTATAAGTATGAGCATAGTTTGGCCTATATTACTCATTACAAGTATGAGAAAATTTTGGCCTATACAAAGCCTTTGAATTTCCCAACACTTGTGAGGTTTGAATCAAACACCATTTCACCTCCTTGCATTGGATTTAAAATATTAAAAGAGCACCATACTCAAGAATAAGCAATCTATCATGGCCCATTGATTTTTTTTTTAGTTCTTGTCTTACCGTATAAATGATAGCATAAGCTTTAGTTTCAGGTTATGTTTCCCATGTATGTCATACATTGATGATTTTTGTGATTGTGAGAATCATGCTTCATTAGTTCAAACCCAAAACCCATATGAATTTGATCCCAAAACCCATATGAATTTTCTTCATTAAGAGTGTTTTACAATGAAAAACATTTTAAGAGCCGTGCCCAATTTCACATGATTACTATTAATCACTTACATAGAATTGGGCCTTTACTAGCACTTTTGCAAACACAATTTGCCTCATTTGTTAGCCAACATGTGTTCCCTCACTTTTTCACTCTTTCTATAACCAACTATAAAAGGATCATAAATCAATGCATTAGATAGATGCACTATTTTTCTTCAATCATAATCCATTCAATTTATGATTTCTTGAATATGTTGGGTCTATAAGGTTGATTGTAAATTTAAGGTGAATAGTAATAAAGTAACAATGTTCACTGATGAAGAAGGTGAATAGTAAGAAATTAATGAGATGCATATAATAGATAATAGATAGATTCAATAATAACAAATATATCAATGTGTTTTATTTAACCTTCTTTTATGGACAATTGCTAGCTTTCCCATCTTTTCATATTGATCAAATGAGAAAGGAACTAGATTTTGAGGACCATTCAAACCTTTAAGTTGAGATAACACACTCAAGGTAGTACCCTGTTTCTCTTGCTTTCCAATATTGATAGTTGTTTTCTCCAACCTCTTATGTTCCTCACAATTCTATTTACATTTTACTGCATGATTTTGGTTTTAATGCATTGTATATATCAATACATTCTATATATCTTAATATTATAATGTTTTTAATGTGCAAACACCAGCAAAGGAATAACACCCAAGAAAACAAAGTCTTGGACTTTGAAACTTATAATTGAGGATCTCTTTTGCAATATTATAGTATGTATTTTGAAATGGATTTCAATGTGTTATTTTTCAAGTCATTTTACTTGATAATTTGCACTATTTGCAAAAAAATCAATGCATTGAATTGGATTTCTTGGTATTGTTTCTTCAATTAATGCAATACATCATTTTTCATTGTATTATCACTAAAACCAATGCACCCTATTGTTTTATGTTACGTCATTACTAAAATTGATCAATCTTCTTGATTTCTCTAAATCATTTATGTCGTATCATCATTGAAATCAATGCACCCTACTATTTTGTGTTATGTCATTACTAAATCAATGCAACTACTTGATTGCTCCAAAGAAAAATTTTGGGGTAAATTTCACCCATGGGATAATTTTCCATGTTTTTTTTCCGAAAAAAAAGAATTTCCAATTTCCATTTTTTTCCAAAATGATTCACCTATATTTTATAAGATAAATGATAGGGACCTGACCTCCCTAACCCCTCACATAGGTAGAACAATATGATTTCCATGTAATAAAGGCCGACATTAGTTAATAATACCTATTTAATAATGTGAACAAGTGTAATGTAAGAAGACTTAATAGACACTTCTGCTTCTAGAGAGATCTTCCTCTAGAATGTTATTTAGAAGATAGAATTTGTATAAATAAGAGTAGGAGGCATGAGAAAGCCTTGTCTTAATAATTATTGTAATAGAGCATTACTCTACTGGAGGTTTCCCCCTTGAAGAGGAAAGTGAACAATGCTTCATATCAATAAAGGTAACATTTTTGGTGTTGTGGTTCTCTACATTTTGTTGTTCCGCTAGTATTTGTTGCAATATTTATGTTTTCTTCTTATTATAATACATCTAGTACCTAACAAGTGGTATCAAAGCACTTTCCTCTACAAAAAACCATGGGAATTTGTTTTTAGGGTAGAGATGTGTACTATCAGTGTCTTTAAATCACATATATCTATCATTCAGCAGGTAAAACTGCAGTGGGGAAGACTACACACATAAAATACAGATGGTTTCACAAGGTTACTCGAAACATATGTTTCACCTTCTTGGAAACCTCTATAACCCTTGTCGGTACCCTTTGATTAGTACCACATCAAACATAATTTGTACATGACCATCATTCCCACGTATCGTTAGGTATATCAAGAGTCCCCTAGGTCTCATGAAACTAGCTCTAGATTAGTCGATCAATCGCTTGACTGCTATAGTGACACCAAGAACAACACTTGGGAAGATGCTTTCTAGTAGTTGGGTATAGTTGAGCCTCCTTAGTTGGTGTCTAAGATATTGGATCGAGTATTACTATTCAACCCTGCATGTTGTTAGGTATGTGTTATATTCTTTGCACGAGTAGTAGGGTCTGAGCACTTGCGCCAGACACTCGTGGGGGTTAGAGGGGGGGTGTAGGGGGGCGGAGCCCCCCGCGCGGAGG
>JASDQU010311504.1:795-13588 GCA_032191745.1 Picea mariana
AAGTTTCATAAGTAAAAGTTGATTTGAGAGATAATAATTAATATCATTATTATCAATTAAAAAAATTACTTTACATTTTTAAAGTCAATCCAAAATAATTATTATTACATTTTTTCTCTTCTTTTCAATATGAACACTCCACCACCTATTCCAAAAACTCATCCAAATGGAATTAGAATCATTAGAAAAAATGAGTGAAGAAAGAGACGTAAAACTCCAAATAGAGATAGAGGAAATGATTGACAAAAAATTTAGACTCTTCAAAGATACCATTCAAAATCAAATAGAGGATATATTCTTAGGGTTCAAGAGTGAATTTGAGACAATGAAGGATATGATTCAAGAAATGGAAAAACATAAACAATCAACCAAAGAAGGAGAGCTTGAAGAAAATCACAACTTGAGAGATATGATTAAAGAGCTACAAAAACAACTAACCGACAATTTGACCCTAACCCATCAAAGAGGAAATGAACAAGCTAATCGAACTGGATGATGAGATTAACAAAAGAGTCTTGATTCTCATAATTTTTTGTATAAAATAACAACAAGAGGAGGATACACTAGCAATAGTAAAAGAATAATTAAATAATAAATCACAAATTGATACAACTTACCTCATAGAAGCAAAGAGGGTAGGAAAAATAATTGATCGCAAATATAGGTTGTAGAGATAGGCTGATCTGTCAAAGTAAGCTGTAAGGACCAAAAATATAGCATACTCAGTAAATATCCAAGCTTAAAAGACTTAGGAATATTTATAAATGAAGACCTCATTCCCGAAGACCAAGCTGAATTAAGGAAGGAAGTTCAAAAGGTAAAAGAATCTAGGAAAGAAGGAAAATGGGAAATAATTAGAAATTGAAAAACAATTATTAGGGATAGAGACGAGAAGGATAATAATAAATAGGAAATTGGGACACCCGGGATCCTTTTTTGGAACTGTCGTGGCTTTCCATGGCACAAAGGTCCTATGATAAGTTGGATCCCGAGTGATATTGATATTATTTGTCTAGTTAAAACTTGGGAGCATGAGGAGTCTAAGGTCCATAACATAGAAGGATTTTTCTTATGGTAGGAATGGAACAAAAAATCCCACCGTAAAGGGATAGGAAGCATAGCTTATTATATTAGAAAGAGCATTTTTCCTCACATTTAACTTCATAAGATTGACCCTCTTAATCAACACATTTGGATAGAAATTTCATACACCAATGCTATAATGATGTATATAGAAATTTGCTATTTTGCACAATCTATATTGTAATTGTCCCTATAATAATCTAGAACAAGATATTTATAGTTTGAAAAATGAAGGTAATACCCTCCTACTAGGAGACTTTAATGTTAGGACTGCAACTAAACAAGCTACTTTTTTTAGTATTGATTCCAACCATAATCCTTTATGGCTATATGAGGATCTTGTTTTATCTAATAGCTACAAAAGAAACTCTAAAGACCTAATTGAGAATTTGTTTTTTATTAATTTGATCAAGCTTTACATATCTCAGGACCTAATAATTTGTAATGGAGTAATGAAGTGGAAAAACTCCAACCGGATGATTTGTATTCATGGGCTAGGTAGTAGTTTCGTAGATTATGTGATATCTCATATCCCCATTTCCAACCAAATAACAACTTTTTATCTTTTAAATGACCATGAGCTCGACTCTGATCATAAACCTTTAAACCTAACTCTAAACTTCGCCATCCACAGGAGTGCCATTGAATATAATTCTAATAATCAAAGGAATTTACGCTTTGAAAAAAGTAAAGTTAACATTTTCTTGAAGGATTTAAATCGTAAATTAAATATCCTAATTTATAAGGACAACATTGAAGAACTCTATCATAATTTTTCAACTACCCTTTCCACTTCTATTAACAATTTCTCTTTCAAGGTGTCTTATAAAAAGAATAATAGAATGACCAACCCCTCGTATGATAAAGAATGTAAAATTTCTAGGAAATCCATTAGGGATGCTTCTAGTGAGTCCTTAAAACTCGATAAGATCAATACTTACAAATCTCTAATTAAAAGGAAAAAAGGTACTATATCAATAAAAGGCAAGAGAAAATTTCACAACTATATAAGATGGATTTTAAGAAGGTCTTGAACCAAATTATAAATTGCAATAAAAAAGAAAATAATATGATTCTCTTAAGGGACTGGAATTCCTACCTTAAAAGTATTTACAAATTCCCTAATGCCATGGAAACCATTCCTATTGTCCCTACAAAGGATGAAGTTTTTTCTTTAGATGACATAGGGTTCAGGGTTAAGTGGCATGAAAATGAGAAAGCTAAGGACATTGAAGGCTACCAAGATGAAATTTTTAAAATCGAAGGGTCTATCATTATCCCTCACATACAAAAGATCTTCAATTTAGTAGTCAAGAAGGGCTTCCCTCAACCTTGGATGCAAAGCCTCATTGTTCCTATTTTTAAAAACGGGGATATAAATATTCCCTCTAATTATAGGACCATTATGATTAGCCCAATTTTAGCCAAGCTTTATGGAATTATTTTGGAAAAGAAAATTAAACTTTGGCTAGAAAGTCATGGTAAAATAGATAAAGGATAGAATGGTTTTAGGATATATCATTCAACTCCGAACCATATTTTTACCTTTAGGATCACTACATAGGAGTTTTGCAATACTAAAACAAATATTTTTTGTTGTTTTGTTGAGTTTAGAAAATCTTTAGACATGGTTCCTAGGAAAAACCTTTGGAATAGGTTGGAAGAGATAAGAGTGCCTCTCAAGTTGAGGGTTGTTGTAATAAGAATGTATGAGAACGTTATTGCTAATTTAAAAAACACTAAGGGCTAGTCAAATGAGATTAACTACAATATTGGAGTCAAACAAGGTTGTCCCTTGTCCCCTACCCTTTTTGGCATATATATTGACAAGTTAGAAGATTGCTTGGACAAAGTAGGTTGTGTCAGCCCTACTCTCACTCGTATAGTCATCGATATTCTTCTTTATACCGATAATATCTTTCTTATGGAAATGAGTCCCCATGATATTGAAAACCAACTAAGAATCCTCAAGGATTTTTTCTCCAATATGGGTAATACTATTAATATTGATAAGACTATGGTCATTATTATTAAATCCAATAGGATCACTTATGATACCCTCATATATGACCACAACAACTTCGAAAAAGTGACTTCATACAAATATATTGGAATTGATATTCACCACAAGCTCAACTGGAATTATAGCATTGAGAAAATGATTATTGGGGGATGGAAATCTTATTATGGGATTGAAAACAATTGTAAATCAGCTCATCTTTGGAGTTGGGATAAGAATAAACTCCTATTTAAGACTCTTGTTACACCTATTATTATTTATGGATGTGAAGTCTAGGGATTTAGTATCTCTTATGAATCCGGGAAAAAGATAGGGAAAATACAAAAGCATTTTATAACCTATAATATCAAAATTAAAGGAAATACGCCCTATTACATACTCTTCTTAGAAAAAAGCCTCTCCCCCATCAAGAGAATGACTATGACTAGATACCTAATGTATAAGAATAAGTTAAACAACATGGGAGACAAGAGACTTCCTAAAATAGCCTCAAATTTGAGTCGTAACCAAAATCGACTCAAGTGAGGATTACATAAATATTCCCAATCTTGGCTAAACTACTGGGGAATCATGGAAGGCACCATTTTGCGGAATAAAGATAATATTAAAAAAATCGTCAAATCAAAATTTAAGGAGAAAATGTGGTGTGATAAAGAGTTAGAGGAGAAAAGAAAATTAAAGTATTATAAGGATGTAATCAACCCTAATCTAGAAGATAAAAATTATCTCTCTGTTTTGACAGGTTTAAAGAAAAAAATAAGCATTGCTAAGATAAGAACAAATTCTCATGAGCTGCATAGTGAAACTAGGCATTGGTCAATTCCTAAAACTCCATTGGATGAAAGAGTGTTTCACCTTTGTGACACTAAGAAGGTTGAAGATGAACAACACTTTCTCTTAGATTGTCCAACCTATACCCAGATTACATCTCATTTTCAAAATATTTGTCACACTACCAACCTTCCTAACCTTTTAACTCAACAAGACTATGGTTATATTAGAAAGATTCTCTTAATGCTTTGTGAGCACATAAACAAAATTATAAAGAATTGGAAGTAATGAATTACCCTCTTAAGGTCCGATACACCAATTTGGTATTAGTGGACGTTAATCATCATCATATACAACTTCAATTTTTATTATCTTTCTAATATTTCCATTTCTGTAGAACAATATAAATCAAACACAATTTTTTTCAATTTTTAATAGTAATTTTGATAATTTTTTTTTTTTTTACTAAATTAAATTTTAAAATAATTAAAAATATATATCCTATATAAGTATATCAATAAAGTATTTTCTTCATTTATAATATATTTTTAGTTGTGGGACCCAAATGTCTAATTATATTAGACCAAATGTATTTGTAAAACCTAAATTAATATTTATGTTAGTATTGTTTGTTTATCTTCTTTCAAAAAAAGGGAAAAAATAGCGCCATTTCTAAGTGTGCTAAGCATAACCTTAACTTGAAAGACCGACGAAACCTTAGCAGGGGCACTAAAATAGAAAGCTAATGCATATTACAACGAAGTCGTCCATACCAAAGACAATTGAAAATATCGACGTATCGAGTCTATTGCAGAGTTACAAAATGATTGAAGTTTAATTTGTAAAGCATTCTCTCCAATTCAAATTGTGGTATAAATTGTGGGGTACGTGGCAATTTGTGATTGATTGAGGAATTTAAAGTGGTGTGGATCCAACCCGCCCTCTAAAAATTCGGAAATAACATGCTAATATCACATCAAGGGTCCACTCCGAGAGATACACATTACAACGAAGCTTGACGTCAAGCCAAGTCATAAAAGGGTAAAGTCACAAGGACCATGCTTGCACACCATTCATCCACGTAGTGCCAAATTCACACATAAGTGCCGCCAAATAAATATTAATGATTTGAAACTATAAAAATAAAATAATCATCATTAAGTATTTGCAACTCAAAATCATGGAGAACGTGACAACATGGAGGTCATTATTCCCATAGGATAATTAGCTAGTAGCCAATGATTATGATTGATTGTGGATTTTTTTCAAAGATAGGTAGTGTCATTCTATTTTGGGAGATATCATAAATATAATTTAATGGTTTATTTCATAGAGAAATATATTTAAATTAAATCACCCATCCAATTCATCCTGCTCATTTTTATTCAGTTCGTGCGTGGCTATGGGGGAAAACATGCCCATGTTTCCTAACGAACTAGAGGATGATAAAGGGAAAACTTTAATGAAAGAGAAATACTTGGTTGTTTTCATCAAATCAAAAGGTTCGAAGAATATGACAAAGTCATTTTCAACAGTGTTAGATAAAGAGGGAGAAATGCATGCTACACAAGTCATAAGGAAAAAACCTCATACAATATCTACTAATAAACCGAGGTTAAGCACAGAGATCAAGTTGAACCCTGTTATAAAATATTTGACCATTAATATAGATAAATATAAGGATGAAGACATCACACAAGATAGTAGAAGATAAATATCCAAACAAACAAAAGAGGTGGCTAAAGATGAAGTAGTCAAAGGAATCGAGGAAGATCAATCTAACTAGCTTGATATGGAGATAAAAAATCTCAAATAAGATTGCATGGCAAGCATATCCTATGCGCTGCATATAGGAAACATTTGATGGGATGATCCCAGATATTTTGGGTTTTATTTCTATTTGTGTAGATGTGTTGTAATTGTTTAGTCGGAAATTTTAGATATATAAGATACTATTCTCAATGTAGAAAGGTGAGGTAGGACTTGGAGCTAGAAATGATTTTTGAATGTGTATCAAATTCACAGAACATATTTATGAATTAATATAGAAGTATTGTGCTTTTGGAGGCAAAGATTCATCATGGTGTTGTTCTTAGTATGTTTCTCCTATTAATGCTTATCTCCATTATTGTTTGTTCTTTATAGTATTTAGCTGAGTCTAGTGAATGTTTGGAAATCATCTGCATTTGATTACCTATTCATCTAGTAAATACTTGTTCAAACGTTAAGGATTTCATGTTCAAAATTCATATAAATTCGGTGCTCTATATATGGTGATCTATATCCTTTCTATTTTTCTTCTAAGGTTATATTAAGAATTCACCCTTTGTTAGGTGCTCTTAGTGTAATGAGTTGTCCTTTCCTTTTCTGTTGTCATCCCAAAATTGATAATTTGATGAAAAACAATACTTACTTTGCCTTTTTTTTTATGAGAGTACATCACCAACTATTGATTCAATATTTTTTAGTTCAAACTTTGGCCCCATTTCCCAATGGTTACCTTCCCTCGTTTTTCCTACTAACCCTTTAAACAAAAAACAAAACATGTCCTATGGAAAAATCTAACCTCTGTGTGCCTATTGTTAAATTGTTTTGAGATTTTTCAGTATTTTTCAAATTTGAGAGAACCCTCTCTAGTTGTATAGTTCATAATACAACTTAAAGTTGGTTTGAGGTTACCTTGGGGTTTATTTGATACATCCCAAAGAAATTACTGAGTGCTAACATTAATGGTACCATTGTTGGGGAGCGAAGGTAAAATATTGCCTGGGATAAATGACAAAGTTCAGATTTGACTTGTGATGGTGAACATAATAAAAACACATGAAGTATGTATCATTCACGTGGAAATTCCAATCAAGATTCAAATCAGATTCATAGATTCCATTGGAGAACTATACCTATTGACAGAGATATGAAATGAAACAATGGAAAGACTAGGTACATAAGTTTGAGTTTTCTCCACGAAGTAGTTTCATGTTTCATCAATATATTTTTTTCCTTCCCTGAGTTTTTCAAAATAATACTTCTTTACTTGTTGCATTCAAACGAAGACCATAAATCTACATTCATATATCCTTATTTAAAAACTATAGACATACTTTCTTCTTGCATTGTTGATCCTGAAAAAGATCCTTCTCCATAATCATATAATGACTATATTCAGTTTTTTGAACCTCACGAAACCAAAGTTGATTCACTATATCCTGTACTTAATCATATGCCCTCTAAGATCTGAAATAGATACAAACCTTTAAAATTTCCTTCTATTCTTCATGATTTTCCTCCAAAGAAGCACAAATACCTGCCTAAGTTTGGTGGAGAACCCAATAGCCTTTCTGCTGAAAAGGACACCCAAGATTTTGAACATTTTATAGATTTGTTTGAGATTGATCATGACGATGTTTGTATGAGGGCCTTCTCTCAATCCTTGAAAGGGGATACCAAAGTCCAGTTTAAACACTTACATCGAGAGACAATTATATCATGGGAGGAATTGAATAATGTCCTTTTGAAATTTTGGGGTAAGAGGAAATATTTGGATCTACATCTTATAGAGTTTTATGCCATGAAAAGGTAGAACAATGAAATTGTTTCTATGTTCAGTAGGATATTTCCAGTATTTATTACAACTTGCCCAAGGAAATTCAACACACTGAAGTTTCTGCCATGCTCCACTATGCATTGACTCTCTCTCCAAACCTGTCTCTCCTTCTTTTGGAAATGAAGTCTTTCACCTTGCAACAAATTTTCACTGATGCCCAAAAGGTTGAAGACAATTTTTCATCTTGTGGAAAGTTTCTAGATCAGGTTAAGGACAAAAAGCTCGATGTTGAAGAATATGATAGTGAACCTAAACAATAAACAATTGATATGAAATGTGAACTGAAGGGTGAAAATATTATGCATGCTCTTGAAGTTTTAATGTTGATGTCTTCACTGAAAAATGTATTTCACCTTTTCAAGAAGAGATTGTTGGCCCAAATGGTTTTGATGCTGATTTGAATTTATGTTTATGACGTCATGACCAGAGAAATGATTTGGCCATGGATTCTTTCAAAATTTTCAATAAGGAATGTCCTGAAGGAAAAGGTACAAATCAATTTGTTAAAGAGCAAGTTTATGGTCCAATTTTCATTATTGATGACATTGAAGATGTACTAGACTTGCCCAAGTATGATGAATATGATCATGATTATATTGTTGATTTTGAGTTTATCTATTCGGAACAAGCAATTGCATTTTATCCTCGAAAAATGATTGTTTTCGACAATTCAAGAAAAAAAGTGATCCTGCAGACTTTAATTGTGACAACAATGGAGAACATGAGGAAATTATCAAATTAGGTGAAGGGGCTTTACCCTTGTGCTTTTTCTCATTCCAATTACTAAAGGAGAATTCAAAAAATGTTACAAGTCAACAATCTCATACTAATTCTATTGGACATAAAGAGCATTGTGAATTAACTCAAGACAACTCCGTGCCATTATGTTTTTCTTCATTTATGCTTTTGAAGAAAAGTTTTAAAATTTCTAATGAGGTAGACAAATTTAAGCTAAAACAAAGTCATATGAATCAAGATTTGGAAATTATAAATCAACGACAATCTATTACCATTTTTCATGACCCAGTAGATGATTATATGAAAGGTTTTAATAGTCACATGTCCCAATCTATAATCAGTTGTAAGTATGAAAGTAAAAGTGATCACGGGTTAGTGTCAAAATAAATTGTATCTTTGTTCCCAAAAGATATTTTACTACAATAGTCTAATGCAGATTTTCAGTGCTTTGATGACAGTCAACAGTTGGATTTTCATGAAAGCAAAGATGTAGTTGAAGGGTTAATACATTATGATTATTTTCTGTATTCGTTTGAGGATCCTTTTGCAGTTTTCTTAGAGTTAGCAGGCGGCCCTAAGATTTTGAATTTGTCAAAATTGAATCTATTTGCAAGTTTTCGTTGGAGTGGTTGCTAAGTAGGATTCTTAGTTTTCCTCTAAATGAGTGTAAGCAAGAAGGTTGAATAGTTGACAAAGTGCTTATATGGATGCACTCGATTTTGTATTTTACCTAATATAGAAGCTCACATAGTAGCTTAGGGTAGGTAGGCATGTGTCTGAATAAGATCAACACTATGAGCATGTTTTAGAAGTTATTAATGGTTATTTTTAAAAGTGTGTCAACAACAATTACAATTTGATTACAATATTAATTATTTTCAATAGCTTAGTTTGGAGTTGCAGAGTTAGTCTATTGTGGGATAAATCACAAGTTTCATGTTTTAGGATTGAGATCAAGTCAATGAATGAGGAACCTGGTCAGCGATTTCTTTGGCGCCTCACAGGGAGGATGTAATCCCCAGTAGGATCCTATGTTAGTATTGTTTGTTGATCTTTTTTTAAAAAACATAAACAAATATCCCCATTTCTAAGCGTGCTAAGAAGAACCTTAATTTGACAGACGGACGAAACCTTAGTGGGGGCGCTAAAATAGTAAGCTAATGCATATTCCAACAAGGTCATCCAGACCATAGATCAAAAAAGAGATCGATGGCTCTGGTCTATTGCGATGTTAAGAAATGATCAAATTTTAATGTGTAAAGCGGTCTCTGCAAGTCAAACCATGGTATAAATTGTGGGGTACATGGAAATTTGTTATTGATTGTGGAAGTTAAATCGGTGTGGATCCAAACCACCCTCGAAAAATTCCTAAATCACATGTTAATATCACATCAAGGGTCCACTCTGAGAGGTAAGCATGACAAAAAATCTTAGCGTCAAGCCAAGTCATCAAAGGGGAAAGTCGCGACGAGCGTGCTTGCACACCATTCGACCAAGTAGTTCCAAATGCACACATAAGAACCACCAAATAAAGCTTAATGATTTGACACTATCAAAATCAAATAACCATCATTGATTATTTACAACTGAAAACTATGGAGAACATGACAACATGGAGGTTGTTATTCCCATAGGATCATTAGCTAGTAGACAATGATTATGATTGATTGCGGATTTTGATCAAAGACATGTAGTATCATTTTGTTTTGGGAGATATCATAAAGAGAAGTTAATGGTTTATTTCAGAGTGAAATATATGCAAATTAAATCACCCATGTCCAACTCATTCTCCTCATTTTCATTCATTTCATGTGCGATTATGGAGGAAAACACGTCGATGTTTCCTAACAAACTAGAGGATGCTAAAGGGAAAAGTTTAATGGAAGAGAAAGACTCAGATGTTTTTCGGTAAATTAGAAGGTTCGAAGAATATGACAAAATCATTTCCATCAGTGTCAGATAAAGAGGGATAAAGGAATGTTGTACAGGTCATAACGAAAAAACCTGATACAAAATCTATTAATAAACTAAGGTTAAGCACAAAGATAAGGTTGGACCTTGTTCTAAAATATTTGATCATTAATATAGATAAATTTGAGGATGAAGACAACACACAAGCTAGTAGAAGTAAAAGAGCCAAACAAAAAAAAGAGGTGGCTAAAGTTGAAGAAGTCAAAGGCATCGAGGAAGATCAACCTCGCTGTCTTGATATGGAGATTAAAAAACTTGAATAAGATTGCATGGCAAGACAATCCTGTGAGCTGCAAACAGGCAATATTTGATGGGATGATCCTCGATATTTTAGATTTTATTTATAGTTGTGTAGATGTGTTGTAACTGTTTAGTTAGGAATTTTAGATATATAACAAATTATTCTCAATGTAGAAAGGGGGGGTATGAATTGGAACCAAAATGCATTTTGGACTGTGTATCGAGTTCTCAGAATATATTTATGAATTAGTATAGAAGTATTGTTCTTTTGGAAGCAAAGATTTATCACGATGTTGTTTTGAGTATGTTTCTCCTGTTATGTTTATCTCCATTATTGTTTGTTCTTTCTAGTGTTTAGATGAGAGTGAATGTTTGAAATTCATATGCATTTGATGCTCCATTCATATAGTAAATACTTGTTCAAATGTTAAGGATTTCATGTTCAAAATTCATCTAAATTTGGTGCTCGCTCTGTGGCCATCTATCTCCTTTATGTTTTTATTCTAAATTTATATTAAGAATTCACAATTTGTTAGGTTCTCTTAGTGTAATGGGTTGTCCTTTCTTTTTCTACTGTCATCCCAAAATTGATAATTTGCTAAAAAACGATACTTACTTTGCCTTTGTTTTCTGAGAGTACATCACCAACTATTGATTCAATACATTTAAGTTCAAACTTTGACCCCATTGCCCAATGGTTTCCTTCTCTTGTTTGTCCTGCCAACCCTTTAAACCAAAAAAAAACACGTCCTATGGAAAAATCTGACCTATGTGTGCCTATTGTTAAATCTTTTTGAGATTTTTGAGTCTTTTACATATTTGAGAGAGCCCTCTCTAGCTGTATTGGTTAGGATACAACTTAAAGTTGGTTTGAGATTACCCTAGATTTTCTTTGATACGACCCAAAAAAATTACAAAGTACTAACAATTTCAACGTATATATATTCTCTTCAAATTTTAACAAAGCAATTACACTTAACTTTCTAAATGAAAAATAAAATATGTGAGAATTGTGTTAAGTATATTAAAAAATTGAGTGTATAATATGGTTAGGTTTAATTTAACATAACTAAAAAAAATTGACCTCAAAATAATGTAAAGGAAAATGAAATAAAAAAGTGACTAAGTTTAAAGGAAAATGAAATGAAAAAGTGAGTAAGTTTAAAATTTTAAGAATTTTCTATTGGGAATTTGTGTATAAAAAGTAATGTAAAGAAAAATGAAATGAAGAAAGGACTAAGTTTAAAATTTTATCAAATTTCTATTGTGAATTTGTGTATAAAAGTGGTTGTAGATATAGAGAATATATGAATAATGACAATTTAACTAAAAATTTAATATTAAGGAAGTAATACTGAAAAATATTAAAAATATAAAAAATACATAAAATATTAATCAAAATAATTTTTTAAATAAATCAGGATTGATTTTTAAAAAAATAGATAAATAAGTAAAAAAAAATTAGTAAATATTTAAAAAAACAATTTAAAATTTAATAAAAATAAATTAAATACATCATTATAATTAAGTAAAAATAAAATAAAAATTACTTTTCTTTTATATTATAAAATTAAGAACTTAACAACATTTAAAAATACATGTTTTGAGATTTCATTACATTACATACATTAAAGTGTATTTCAATAATTTCTATATTATCAATAAAAATAATATCCAATTTATAATAGCTTCTTAGTAATATCAAATGATATGCACTATATAATAACTTCTTATTAAAATCGATAATTTTCAATTTATAATCCTTTCTTAGTAATATCAAATGATATCCATTATATGAGGGCTGGTCAAAAGAGATTAACTGCAATATCGGAGTCAAACAAGGTTGTCCCTTGTCCCCTATCCTTTTTGGCATATACATTGATAAATTAGAAGAATGTTTGGAAAAAACAGGTTGTGTCGGCCCTACACTCACTGGTATAGTCATCAATCTTCTTCTTTATGCCGATGATATCGTTCTTATGGCAAGGAGTCCCCATGATCTTGAAAACCAACTAAGAATCCTCAAGGATTTTTGCTCCAATATGGAATACTGATAAGACTAAGGTCATGTTTATTAAATCCAATAAGATCCCTTATGATACCTTTGTATATGACGACAACAACTTGGAGGAAGTGAATTCATACAAATATCTTGGAATTTATATTCACCACAAGCTTAATTGGAATTATAGCATTGAGAAAAGGATTATTGGGGGATGGAAAGCTTATTATGGGTTTGAAAACAATTGTAAATCAGTTGATCTTTGGAGTTGGGATAAGAAGAAACTCCTATTTGAGACTCTTGTTATACCTGTTATTCTTTATGGATGTGAAGTATGGGGTTGTAGTATCTCTTGTGAATCTTG
>JASDQU010311506.1:0-13588 GCA_032191745.1 Picea mariana
AGGCAATGTTATGAACATAAATATACATATATCATAGATATTCATAACATAATAATTAATAAATAATAATTGTTAATAATGAAAGGTCATGTCTCAAAGGACATGACTATTGGTAAAGGGCACCCCTGCGTGGGTATATAAACAAGCCCTCATTTCTCAATTGTAATCATCTCATCATCTCATATATTATCTTATTATTCATTTATTATTTACAGTCCTATATGGATTACTTTATTATATTCCAAGTATTTTGGATAATTCTTGTGTGAGCGAACTTTGTTCGTCTCAGTAATAATGAGGACCCTATGAACTTTCTTGATACATTGGATCCCATCTATACCATATCTTCCCAAGAGTATTTCAACATGACCATGGAACAACTTGAGCAAGCTAAGCAAGAGGCTGCCAAGCAAGCTAGGATTTGAATCAAATGGATGAAGAATCAAGAGAGAAGCTCAAGGAAAAAGAAATCCAAGTTTATACTAAAAGGAAGAATGCACCTGAGACCCCTCCTAGTGACCCTAGACTTTCTCAGGAAACCATCAAGTAATAGTCCACCTCCTCAGCCAATCTTGCCTAAGAGTAATGATATAGACTTAAATATTGATATGGCTAATAGCTCTCTTAGCCATAGGCACTCCCTAGAGGACACTATCAAGTTTTGTATCATCTCCTTCCTAGTAAGAGATACAGACAAGGACGTATGAACTCCCTCCTCTACTTCTACTTCTATCGCAATCTTTGATATTGAGTAGTGTTTCCTCTCTTTCTAGGGTTTTCCTTTTTGGTTCACCGTTTCTTTTCTTTTCATAACTTTCATATGTAAATTTTCATGTTTTAGCATTTAGCACTAATTTTGGCAATCCCTTGGCCCAATGTTAATTAGTTATATTTACTAGTCTCATTGACCTATTCTTTGGTCATTTGTGGACATTAATAAAATTATCTTATATATTCTACAAAATATTTCCATAAATAACAAAAGTATAATTTACAAGCATGCACTGTAACTTTTTTTAGTACTAAAAAGGCTGTAAAATATAGCAGAGAATGCTAGGCACAGTGATCTGAAATAGACATTTTGACTTCATTATATAAGTTTTCTTTAGATGTGGGAAATTTCCATTTGGCATGTGCAAAAGAAATGTTAAAAAGAGACTCACTTAAAAATGGATCCCACTTCATGAAGTTTAAATGAATAAGTATGATAGAACATTTGCCTTCAAATACCTGAGCCAACATGTGATCCGCCTCATCAAAAACAAGAATCTCAATGTACTTTGTACGCAAAACTTTGTTGGATATCCATTTCTTCACTGTACCTGGCGTACCTATGACAACCTGTTCATTAACTTCTGCACGTCTTGATGTCGCCACATAATTCCTAATATCAGTAGGTATAGCACATATTGATCGTATGCCAATATGTTTCCCCATTTTTTCTAGAACTTCCCGATTCTGGTCCATAACAAGGAAGTAATTATGAAACAAAATCAGTACATGATTTAAGCAGTTATAAGAATTTATAGATTCCCAGTATATGGTTGGAAAGAAGCAGAATACACCTGTATTGCCAATTCCCTTGTTGGGCAGACGCAAAGTGCCTGTGGTGCAGCTAATTTTGGATCAATTCGACTCAACATACCAAGAACAAAACAAGTAGTTTTCCCAGAACCATTGTGAGCCTGAGCAATTAAATTCAGATAAGGTCGGCTAAGGATCATCGGAAGCGTTATTGCCTGGATCTTGCTTGGCCTCTGAAATCCCATCTCATTATACACACCCCTAAGTAATTCAGCAGAAAGATTTAAATCCTCAAATGCCGTAGCTGAAGTATAAGGAGTGTCAGCAGCAATAACCTGCCCAACAAATCCCAATTATGATTGATGAGAAATATGATGAATAATTGCTTCACATAAAACTTTTTGCAGATAACTTGATGGATTTTAATGGTCACATTGTTTTAATTTTCCATTTAAATTTATAATCTCAAGAACCTGTAATCACATTCCATGATCAAAATTTCAAGATAACCAAATTGGATTAATGACCCCACTACTATAGCAGATGACTCTATTTGAATTGAGAGAGAGATAGATGGATAGATTTTATTAAAACATCCATGAGATCAAGCAATCTATTGCATGAAATGGTTACAACTTGAGGTGAACATGTCGTTTCCCTACCAAAAGAAATCATAGGAAGATGGACAATGCTTTAAAAGTGAAAATGAAAATGAAATTACATATCTATACATTTATCCATGTTACATCTAATCCAAAAATCTATTATACTCTCATTCTAATTATCTGGAGAGAGAGAGAGAGAGAGTATAAATAAACTGACTGTGATTTCTAGTAAGCGTTTTTTATTGTGGTATTTTAAAATCTTTTTAAATATCGTGTTATCAAGTTATACTCTATGACTGTGTATAACCCTCAATTACAGGATTTTCCCTACCAAAAGAAATCATAGGAAGATGGACAATGCTTTAAAAGTGAAAATGAAAAAAAAAGTACATATCTATACATTTATCCATGTTACATCTAATCCAAAAATCTATACTCTCATTCTAGTTATCTGGAGAGAGAGAAAGAGAGAGAGAGAGAGAGAGTACAAATAAACTGACTGCGATTTCTAGTAAGCATTTTTTATTGTGGTATTTCAAAATATTTTTAAATATTGTGTTATCCAGTTATACTCTATGACTGTTTATAACCCTCAATTACAGGATTTTCTTAGCGGTGTCCACATACTTAGCAATACCTAAGAGGATTAGAAAATTCAACTCAATGTACTAGAACAGATTGGACCAATGGGTATGTCTAGTATTTTAACCAAAAACTAACTAGGGGCCTAGCATGATTAAGCTTGGCCAGATATATGATTGAAAGACTGGTTAGGACTGATATTTATCATACCGATTTAGCCTAGGTTTGTTCATTAAAAATGGTTCAACAATTAAATCTAAATACTTGGGATAATTTTGCTCTCATAATCACCCTCCATTTTGATATTGTTATCCTTCTTTTTGCATGAGGCCTACACTAGTAAAATTTTCACTACACTTGTGATTTTTATCACAAAGGCAGGTTTACAGGTTGATGACCTAGGGATTGTGCTTTCACTTGATGAGGTTGTTGGTTATGTAGTCATGGATATCTTGATATTTTGGTTATCTTGGTGATTGGTTTCCTTTCATCGTAGTAGACTTGGTTGTGAATCCCCTACGATCATTGGATAGTTGATGATGCATGTTGATATGCAAGGAAGAACGCTCTAGCACTTTTGGGTTAAGTTAACATTCTATTAGCATCATCATTTTACTGGCTTCATCATGACATAGAGCACTTGGCATAGAGCGCTTGGCATACTCCCCCCCTCTTTTGCATTTGGTTTATTACTTTGATGAGTGGGCATGAGCATGGTTAAAGGCACATTTCTCCAAATCCCTAGCTCTTATGAATGTTTTCACACGTGAATGGATTGTTTATGAGGTGGATCATAATCCTATGTGGAGCGCCCTCCTTTGGCTCATATGTGGAGGCACATACTCACTTATCATCATTTTATGCATCTTTTGATTAGGTCGTTTCCCTTCTTGATGAATTGGTTGATGACTTGGCATTTTGATACATGACTTGGATCTAGCGGATTGCACATTTGTTCCATGATGGATTGATTCCTTGCCGTATCGAGCTAGCCCTTGGCACACTTATGGAAGGTTGTTACATCTTGGACCTTGAGCTTGAGTGGTTTGTTGCACACTTGTTGATGCTTTATTGTTGACTCCACCTTGTGACGCCACTTTACACACCTTCTCATGCATCATTGTTCACCCATGCCATCTTTGGGGGAGTATCTTGCACACATTTTGAGGCATAATCCTATTTTATTGGTTGATGAGGAGTTGCCCCTTTCTTCATGGAGTTAGTTGAGCACTGATGACATTCCACAGTTCTTCTTCATGGATTTGGTACCTTGTTTCATGGATCCACCTTCTTAGCACTTAATTTGAGGACATCCACCTTTCTTAGAACCTTGTTGCACACTTATCTATATTGTGCTTGAGGATGTGTCAGTTTGAGACTATTACAGCCAGATTTTGACGATGGAATCTCTAGGGCCCAGTTGTTGGCAGCAATTGGGGCGCATTCCCCCAGGGGTATCCATATGGGGTTCGTACAGATCAGGAGAGGGCCGATCTTCAGTCAAACAGACACCGAGAGTGTGTATGAGGTCAAGGCGCACTATTTGAGACAGATTCCAAGCAGATCCAAAGAGTTTAGCCACCAGGGCGAACTTTCCAGTCTTGCAGCAATTGTCGTATGAGTTGTCGTAGTATGCAGCAAATCCTACAGCTCATCCATTGATCCAACAACATTCTTCTATTTTCGGGTATCATTGTTTCAGTTTGCTTATTGTATTCCGGCTAAGATCCTTTGTCTTTGATCTAGCCGACGGATTTATTTTACTTAGCCGCATGCGGCATTGTACCTAGTCATTTTCATAATACATTGTTGCAGTTGTTCTATGTCTTTATATTTTGCATATTTGCCTATATATTGTTGATCAACTGTAATCAGATACAAAATCACCACGCATGTTAAAACCAATCTTTTAGACGCATCCAGAAACCCAAAGTGTATCAGTTCCGACAACGAATAATAGACGATAGAAGCATATATTCCGATCTGCGGGATCAGGGATATTACAGTGGTATCAAAGCTTGAGTCCTGCCAACTTGTGACTAAAGTGATGGGTTCAATAGAGGAAGCAAAGGATCGTGAGCACGTAGGTGACGAATATGTCACTTACAACAAACATAGGCAAAGGAGACCTAGGCCAGATTATCCCCCCTTTCCTCCCAGTTCAAAGGAAGAGGAAGAGGCGTATAGGGATGCAGAGAGAAGGGCAGAGCGTGAGGCCAAGAGGATGATGGGATACAAATATGAGAGACTAGAGGGCAGTGGCAAGGCCCCCATGGAACCAGAGGCAGCCTTCATGCAAGTACTTAGCAACTTAGTGGTCAGTCAACAGGCTATGACTCAGTCGTTGACACAGATGGTAGAAAGGTTGGCCACAGGGAGCACGTCGGGCACACAAGCCCCACATGCAGTGCAAGGGAACTCAAGGGAAAGCAGCAGACCCCATTCACCTACTCACACATACACTTCTTCGAGTAGGATTCCCAGGCCATTATTCCCCATCTTCGAGAAGGCACCCCCAACAGCAACATAGCAGCCGATAGCACAGAGGCAACCCACACAGGCAGAGGATATTGCCGAGTATAGAAGAGTGTATGCAGCATCTGGACCGTATTTCCATCAGGACATGACCCTAGTCGAGTATTGTGGACTCAGGCTCAGGAACCATCCCAGAGATACTCAGACGGGAGGACAGCAACAGTAGCAGCAGGGCCCAGGGGCATAATATAGACTTCATCCGGAAAGTTGGTAAACTCACTATACCTTCTTTCGACGGATCATCCAAATGCACTGCTAGAGCTTGGGTACAAAAAATGGACATGTACTACAAGCTCAACCAGATGACAGAGACTGAGGCCATCAGTTTCGCTACCCTGCATTTGGAGGGTGAGGCACATGAGTGGTGGCATCATGGACTGGTGACATTGGGTCATAGTCACATTACTTCTAACAAGGAGTTCACAGAGAGGATCATGGACAGGTTTGACAAGATGGATCCAGAGATCCATTTCAGGGACTTAGCTCAGTTGAGGCAGACTGGCACGCCAGAGGCATTCATCACAGAGTTCCAGACGGTAGTCGTGGCAGTGACAGATATTTCAAAGGCTAGGTTGGTCATGCTTTTCACAGAGGGGCTCACAGAACCCTTGAGAGGATGGGTAAAGGCCTACAGGCCTCACACATTACAGGATGCCATCCTACACACTAGAGATCTAGTACACTCAGTGCCAAAAACTAAAATTTTCTCCAAACCCTTTGTGCCATAGAAGGATAGAGACAGGAAGCCATTCCAGAGAGAATGGAATGGCAAGTAGAAGTTGGATGAAGAAATGAGGCGAGAGCTTATGAGGAAGAAGTTATGCTTCACCTACAAGGACCCTTGGGTCCCCGGTCACAGGTGCATGGGCAAGGGAGAGATCCATTATATTGAGGTGGCAGCAGACAGTGTGGACAATGATGACGGGGAACAAGACAGTGGATCCACTAGCTCAAAGGAGGAGCCATCACATGCGTAGGAGCAGCCTCCACGGAGACCACCGACACCGGTAGGGGTCTAACCACCGGTAGTACCACAGCCTCGTGAGAAGGCTAACAGACGGGCACCAGCAAAGAGAGGAGTCATAACGACCCTTTCTGATATTCTCATGTATGACACCCTCCAGATCAGAGGGACTATTCAGGGATAGCGGGCAATTGCCCTGATAGATGGTGGGGTCACCCACAACTTCATCGATGCTTCATTGGTATCGAGGCGAGCACTTCAGACAAAGGATTTTGAGGTGTTTGATGTTGCAGTAGCAGATGGCCACACAGTGGAGTGTATAGACAGAGTCTCGGACATGGAGGTAAAGCTAGGTAACTAGACCGTGAGAGATACATTTTATGTAGTTGACCTATCTGACACAAATGTGGTGTTGGGAGTGCAGTGGTTGATCACCTTGCACAAGATCACGACCAACTACCAAACCCTTGAGATGGGGTTCAGAGATAGTGAGAAGAAGAGGATTGTGTTCAGGAACATGTCAATAGGGGCACCCAAGGCAGTTTCGGCCAAGAGGATGGACGGGCATGGGGAGGTAGCTTATGCAGTAGAGTGCTTGATCACCACACGGAGGGATTCAGATGGTCAGCAGCAGTATCAGACAAAGATCAGGACTTCGTTGGGGCGGCATCAACAGGTTTTTGGTCCAATTCCACCAAGAAGACCACCGGACAAGGGGTTTGAGCACACCATTGAGTTGGAGGAGGGTGCTAAACCCATGATTATAGCACCCTATCGTCATTCTCGGAGGTTCAAGGATGAGATAGAGAAAGCAATCAAAGAATTGCTAACAATGGGACACATTAGACCTAACAGTAGCCCATTCGCTTCTTCAGTTGCCTTAGTCCCAAATAAGGATGGTACCATGAGAATGTGTATAGACTACAAGTGGACCTCATAAAGAGTGGGATGTGGATGCAGAAAATACATACTTAGAGCTCTCTCTTGCTGCTCTTGATATTGTTGATGATGCAAGTGGAAGTGGAATTCAAGTTGCCTCTTCCCATCTAGGCTCTAGTTCTACTGAACATGCATCTTGTTCTATTTTTTATGATGAGGATGAGGATCAGTATGATACGTATTAGGATATGTAATTGCAGTTTCCTTTAGCTCATGTTTTTTTTCATTTTCAACACATACAACCTCATTTATAAAAGTTGATTTTGGATGTAAAGCCTCATCTATAAAGGCTAATTTTGGATTTTACTACTTGCATCATGTAATGAATGATATTCATCATCTATGGGAGTTAATATGGACATGGTTTTCCTTCTAAAATGTCATTTATGTGTATCATTATGTTTTTCTTGCAATATAATGCTTTATTTTTTAAAAAACTATATATATATATATATATATATATATACGACGTTTCCATTTTTTTAGGGTCTATTTCGTATCGTCCCAGTTTCGGAAACTCAGAAACGTTTCCCCGTTTCATGCAACTTAGGTACCAAGTGTAAATGTAATGTGCATCTAGGTTAGTGAGCCAAGGACACCTGGTTTTGGTGTTGCGCGCATCAAAGTAGTGTGCAAAAAAGTGTTAACAAAGAAAGGGTGCACATAATTTATGTGTTGTGCGCACCTGGGCAAGTGTGCACATTGCACTACGTTGCACGCACTTAGGTTTATGTGCGAGAATGAATGCATATGTATGGAGGTCGGAGAACCTGTGTGATTACGAGGTTAGTGAGCCTGGACACAGATAGGCCAACGCACCTATCCATGTAATTATAATCATGATTATTAATACAATATTGCATCAATGTGTGCTAACTGACTCCAACGAAAAGAGATGGGGGGCCTAGTCCACCGGAGAAAAGGGAAAAGGAGGTGAGTCGTAAGTCTTAGGGAATATTTTGTAATATTTCCGGGAAAATTTTAACGTCAGATATATTATTATTTTATCCTAAGTTCCCGAGGGTAGAGAACGGGTCACCAAGTGGCTTAAAGTTACTTTTGAAGGTGACAAGTGTCAAGTGGAAGGCATGCAATATATATCATTGGCCTTAGTGTATTTTGAAGGGGGATGATTATTATTTCTGCATGGGAATATCGACAAAGGGAAAGGGAATGGATGTTACAGGCTCTCATGAGCAGAAGGGGGTCAAACTATATGGAAAATACGATTATCACCTTATCTACCAGAGAAGCTTGTAGGGAGTTGTGGGGTTGTATCCAAAGTTTCATTGTCGAAGAGTCGGGTGGACATACCATGAGCAGTCTCTCTGGGTGAGAGACTGGTTGTTGTGGAGTGGTGGTCAAACCCGTGGGCATACTCTCCGGGCGAGAGTATGGCTGAGAATTATTCCCTTGTGCGATGAGCATTAGTTGCAGGGCTAGGAAACTTCTTGTATGGCCTGTTGCCGGTAACCCTGAGAAGGGAAGCGGGGCAATCGAAGGAATGTTGAGCGAAGAAGGGGCACACTTCCTTGGGTGTGACAGGTGCGTGGGGAATGAGGGACTGTGGGCTAGATGCAGTAGTGGGCACCTAGGACTAAGTAATTCTATTGAGTTTCAGACCATAGCTTGTCACTAGGAACCTTTTTGCACTGGTGGAGTTGAGCCCCAGCTTGGGGGTGACATGTTGCTGAAAGATTAATGAGCAACAACATCTATGGTTGGGAGGAACGTCTGAGTCAAGGTCGCAGTTGGTGACTTTCATTTAAGATAAGTGTTCTTTATGCGCTTGTCTTGTTCACTGTGTGCATATTTGACTATGTTTGAAATGGGTTAATTCTTGTATGTGTTGCATATAAGTATTTGTTGTTATTTGGTTTAAAATCGCTTGAACATGTAAATATGGTGTTTTTAGCCTTTAATTGCAATTGTGCATGAGTATGTCAATTGATGGTAACTTTTCCTGTTAAGTTTAACCTTGTGATTTTGGTTATGAGTCATCAAGAAGAGGATTGAGTGGTCGAGTGCCCAGAATCGTAACCTGTGTGCTTCAAGAGGCTGGAACTCATGTGTGTGGGGTTAACGAATTAAACCTTGCACACAGTAATAACAAAAGTGGCGCATGACGCCCAGGTAGTTGTGCGCGCAGTTGTACTGTCTGGTCAGTATGCTAGTGCGCACAGTTGTTTGATTTAATTTCGTTGCTTAAGATTGTGTAAAAAGAGAATGACGATTCCATTGTTATAAGTTGTGTGGTGCGACTCAAATTGGGTTGAGCGCGTTACCTCGAGTGATACTGCGCGAACTTGTGTGAAGAGTAGAAACTGCGCAGTGAAGTTTCATAATAGCATGGTCCAGTAGTATGTTAGGATTGTTATAGTTTGGTTTATTCTGAGGTATAGAAATTGAGGTGGTGTGACGTGGCCTAGCCTGGGGTGGTTGGGGACACTACAAATTGGTATCAGAGCATGTGTAAGGTGGTAACGAGACTCGATGGGAGACTGGGTTCGTTATAGGGCTAGTGCCTGCTAGCCTCAGGTGGAAGTCCCTAAGGTGATTTGTCGTTGTCCTAAGTCTGATTTTCTGCGTTTAATGACAAAAAACAGTCGTCGTTATGTTTTGGACAGCGTGTTAAAACTATCCAAAACAATGGGGAAAAATAGTTTGATTGCTTGGAGAGATCCTGCAGGGTTAGCACACAATATAAACAATAAATAGAGAAAGAAATTGCTCAAAAGATCAATATAAATCACAATGAACAGCAAGGAAAGCGACTAATCTAATTGCAAAATTCACAAAGTACCATCAAGAAATAAGGTTAGAACACAAACACAAAATTTCTTTTTTGATAGACTTGCAAGATGGTTGGTTGCACCACAATTGACAAGTCCACAACCGGTACAATGATCACTTTGCTCAAAGAAGAGTAACTAGACTAAGAAAGAGAGAGAAGAATGAGAGAAGAAAAGTATGCTAGCAGCTGCAATATCCGACCAATAACCAATCAAGAGCATCGAACATATAGGAGACCATCGAACATATAGGAGAGGAATGTGAAGAAAATAGGAGTTAATGCGCATGAGGGAATAAGTGTGAGTGAGAAATTTAGGAATTAATTTGCATGAGAGAATAAGTGTGAGTGAGTAATGTGCATGGGTGAGTTATGAGTCAGAGTGTATGGAGGATAATTTTATCTTTCCAACGCATGTCAAAACACTAAATTTGGTCTAAGGGATGAGTGAGATATTAGCCAAAGGGAAATTCGCCCTATTTTTTAGGGATTTCCTAAATTTTAGGAATTTTGCGTTTAAAAGCAATTTAGGGAGAATTTTTAGAAGCTAGATGCATGGAAAGTGAGGAATAGAGGGAGAAAAATTAGCCTTGAGTGGCTAAACTTTTTCTACAAAATGCCACCTCAACCATGTGCCACCTCTTTAGCTTAATTAATTATGATTTAATGCATAATCCTTGGAATATGTGCCCTCGTTCCATGATGCCATATAGATGCCACATCATCCTGATACTCTGCCACATGTCGAAATATGACCTTGCCAGTTGTCACTGCTAGAGATGACAATGATTGTTAAAAACTAAAATTTCCAAAAATAGCCATCCGGTCCCAAAAATTTGAAACTTCTCGAAACTAACCCAAACTCTCCACAAATGCTTGAAATGACTAGGAGACCACCATGATGTGTCTACTGCTAAAAATAGAAAGTCCTTGCATGTTCATGATATTATACTCATTGGATTCAATTTTCCGCAGGGAATCTAAATCCGCAATCAAAATCGACATGTGAGCCATAGTGCTCAACCTGCCAAAAATAGAAATATATGCCAAATCATCCCAGTAAAGGTCCAAATGACTCTGGGTCGACATAAATCGGTTCAATGGAAGAAACTTTTGCAAGGTAAACCACGACTATCTCCTCTCCTCACGCTTCCTCATACAAAACGTTTCAGCTTTCCCCTTAAATAATAAGAAGGGAATCAAACCCGGACCGGATCGAACTCAACCTGATCGAACCAAACCTGCGCTTATGCTCTGAATGTTTCAAGGATCAATAATATGTGCTCAGAATCCGAATATGGGGCCTAGAGCTGAAACTGTTAAAAATAGAAAGTTCTTGCATAACGCCCGAAAAAGTGCTATCAAGCCTATAATCATGCAAGGACCATCCCTGTACGCTTAGAACTGCTCCAAACTATCAAGAGACCCACTCAAACCGTGTCTCTTAAAAAGTTGCAACATCTGTTGTATGTAGACATCTCTCTCAAAATGCATGGGAAACCAAGCTAACTCTACCTCTGCACAAAATAACCATGTACCGATCATATACCTGCCTATGATGGGAACCAACCTCTTTCTCAACACAAGTGCTAAACTCTGGGAGAACCTCAGAATGCCAGCCAAAATAGTGCATGTTGGCTCTTAACCCACAAGATTTTCAAGGCTGAAAATCTAGGGGTTAACAAGGCATCCACCTTGGGAGATGCCACAAGTCTCTTGAGGAGGTTCTTCATGGTTTCATGCCTTATTTTGAGGAGACATCCATCTTGAAGAAGGTTGCTTGTAGTCATAGTAGAGGATGTTCTACCTTGGATGATCTTTGATGCACACTTATTCATGGTTGTAGGAGGACGTCCACCTTTTGGAGCACCTATTCATTGCTTATTACTGGAACATCTAACCCATGATGCCACACGTGCCACCTTATGAGGGTTTTCACTTGATCTTTACATGGTTTGAGGAGGACATTTCACCTCGAAGAGATACAAATACACATTGGAGGAGATCTAGGATTTCAATGCACATTTTGAGGGAGCACTACACTTGAGGCTTTTGGAGGCTAGACGTTAGATCTTTGACATGTCTTATGTCCTCTTAGATGGAGACATCCCACCTTCATGGAGCTATTTTGTTTGAGATACTTGTACATCATGACCACCACTTCTTTATGTATTGTTGACTGTGTAATGTGGAGAATATTGTTTCTTTGCTCCTCCCGAGGCTAGATCTACAATTTTGGTAATACATATTATTATTCTATTGGGTACATGAAGATGGAACTCAAACCTATACAAGGGTTTTCTCTCTTCATCGTTTCTCATGGTTGGAATTTTGGAATTTCCCCTCCTTAGAGGTTAATGGATCTATCTTTCCTGGATCATATGTGATGTGTAAGGGTTTCTTTTGTTAGAATATGAAAGATGTGTGCTTGATTTACCATTGACAATACCCTTGTCACCCAACCATAGGCCGAAGCCACCCTCCGAGCACCTTAACCTTGACAGAGAATCATTTTGGAAGCAAACCCTAGGCTAGATAGCCAAACAACGGGTAGCACACCTTTCCCCAAGGATAGCGCACCAACAAGAGCTGATCAGATAGTCCAAACCCTAGCCAAGAGATAGTCCAAGCGTAACTGCTAGCTGCAGCAGCTGCAACGACAACTCTCCTCCAAACCTGTGCAGAAACTGGGCAACTGCAGTGCGCACAAGACTGGGCACTGCAATTCTGAGACTGTCTGCCAGAATGAGAACTGGCCTCTTGTATTTATACTAATTATGGCTAACTGCCAAGACCGACTTCTCATTCTGGGTATCTGTCTGTTCAGTATATAATATTATTTCTGACCGACTTCTTCTCTTGGAGGCTAATAACCTAATATAAATTATCTTCTTGAGCCGACAAGTCTTCTAGGGTTATTAGCCAACTCATTAGGGTTTCTTCTTTCTTCTCGAAGTATTCTATCCTTGTCAGGTTTACACGTGGAGGTAAATAACTCCCGCAGCTACCATAATATCAACACTTCCTCCTAGCTAGGGAGGTATTACAGGTAATGGTCTTTGAGCACAAAACATACCATTCACCCGGTAGCATCAACATAGTTATATAGACTAGATCATGAGCACCATCATCATCATCATCAGTTGCATCATCTCTCAAAACCATACTCTATCTGAGTAATCAGACATGATGCTTACTCCACAGAGTGATACAAGAGCCATTCTTCTAATCTAGAAGAGTAAATGTTCTAAACCATTTTCTGTCTGGAAAATCTTTGTTCATCATTCATCTAGCTGATAATTATTTCCAGTAAACTGCTTGATAGTCTTCAAGGCAATTAGAACAAAATAGAACAAAACTGTGTCTATCCATAGTAGTACACAACTACAATCCAGTGGTACACTACCACACCAAGTAGCAAACAAGTACTTGATCAGTAACGTATAGTCACGAACAGTGTAACACATCCACCACAGTAGTATACATCTACTGTCATACACTCTTCATAACAATCATCTGATATCAACCTGCACAGAAACAATGTTATGATATAAATTGAATCATCTGGGCCAATCTTTCACTCACGTCTGTGAGTTATGAAAGAATATCTGCCCTCGGAGTAGAACAATGAGATATCTGGACTATTCT
>JASDQU010311516.1:0-12102 GCA_032191745.1 Picea mariana
TTGGCTACCCTTGTCTCTTCTTGGGTGAATTCTTCCCATAGGCTCTCAAACTGTAGTTTCTCCTTTCTGCCACATACTGACTAGATGAAGGAATCCCAAGGTCTTGCGAGACCATTTAGGGAGGTTATTACAAATTCTTCTTTGTCGATGGTGTCTCCAATCGCTTTCAACTATTCTTTTATTTCAGAGATTCGGGAGAAATATTCTTGAATCAATTCTCCTTTATGCATCTTGGTATTCTTCAACTGAGTTCTTAGATTCATCTTTCGATTGATGTTCTTTCTTTCATATAGTTTTCTTAGAGCATCAAACATATCCTTCAGAGTTTTCTTTGACGATACATATGGGATCAGGTGGTCTTTGATTGAATCTGCAATGATCCTCTGAGCCCTGATTGAGTCCTTCTGATGCTTCGCTTTCTCTACAGCATCTTCAAGTTCCTCCACTTCTTCTTTGATAAATATTGATAGGTCATTCTCTGCAAGGATCAGACCGATCCTATACTTCCAGGCATAGAAGTTGTCTATGCCTTCTAGTTTCTCAACAAGCTTTGTGCTTGCATACATCTTGTACTTGTGGCAACAAAAATAACCAAAAATTGAAAATGCTCAAAATCAAATTTTGACTTTACCAGGAGGTGCACTTGGATGAGGCGAGTAGCCCCATGTCCTTGGATCTAAGAAAATCCAATTTTTACCCCGTCAAATCTAATTTGTGGATTTTTGGACTGGTGCTTCTGGTACTTCTGGTACTTTTGGTACTTTTGGTACTGGTTTTCTAGTACTTCTGGTACTTTTGTGAAACTAGGGTTTCACTTTCCGGGAGATCTAGCCACTAAAAATATGCGCTCTAGGTGCCAAATTGATCTTGGGGGGAGGGTGCAACTTTCTAGGAGGTTAGGGGGTTGAAAAGAGATACTTTTTCAAAACCCTAATTTGCAGGTGCTGCAACATTGACGTTTTTCTCTTGCAAATAGTGTTTCCTTCAGGTTGGCTCTAATACCATGTTAATGTTTATGCCATTATTATAGTTCTTTGCATTTCAATAGATAAGAGCATAATAAGAACAAGATCACTGAGAAATACACATTCAAAAGAGACACAACATTTATCCTAGGAAACCCTCTAGGGGAACAAAACCTAGCAAAACTTCCTTATCATAAATATCTTATACAATGTTCAAGAGATAACTCAAACCAACACAAAAATTCCTCCCCAAGAGATGTGCCACTCTTCTTCTCCTCTCTCTAGTAATTGCAGCTTGCCTCATAAGAGAAATGAGCAAGTNTGTTTGAAGTGAGGCGCTAGCCTCTTATTTATACAAGACTGGCATGTGTGAAAGGTCACAACTCGCAGGGCCGACCTCTCACTCTGGGTGGGTAAACCCACCTTTAATTAATTTTGGGTCGTCCATAATGACTGTTGGGGCCGACTTCTTATTCTTCCCTTTATAATTGTCCGATGACCAATCTGCAAAAGGGTATTTGGTCCTTATACAATTATCGACATGATTAATCCACAATGGGGATTAATCCAATAACAATAATAATAATAATGACATGATTAATCCACAATGGGGATTTAATCCAATAATAATAAGAATGCTCTTTGCAGTTACATTATTTCAACATCACGTTCTAGAAAACTACATGAGGACCTTGGAATATAGTATTTCCATGAAAAATGTAGTTTTGGAGCAGCTAGTTTTCAGAAGAATCAGATCCCTATTCGACCAACTAGAAATATGGATGACATATATCAGGGGAAAAACTCGTGAATAAAGACAAAATATTGGCTTAGTGATGACAACACCTGTGTTTTGTTTTGTATTTTTCTCAATCAACCTCAATTTTGTCCTTATTATACACTTTTCATTAATAATAGGAAGATGAACCATTTTTTTTAACCTCTTCTTAAAGAAGGTGAAAACTCACCTAGGAGTTACTTAGAAAATTGTGTGAAGTAGAGTTTAGGATGATTTGGAAATGGATTTCAACTCTTCAAACATTGTCTATTTTTTAACTATTTTGGGAGCATAGTGTGAACTAAAATTCAAGAGTTTTTCTTTGGAGTTTTCATGTATTATTGTTGAAACTGCTTATAACGAAAATCCCTCAGGGATAGATTTTGGAGAAGGAATTATTTTGTATTACACAATCTAAGTGGTGAATTATTTCAAGTGAAGATGAATGTTGTTCATATGGAATATAATAATGCTAGTTTGTTTATGGATTGTTTCTTATGCAATCTATGATATTATATAGTTCTAAGTGTTTCTTCGATTATATTTGTGCCTTGATATTTCTGATCAATCCTTAGAAACAACACTGACACAAAAGAATGATGAAAAAAATGAATATCCCATCTCATTTATGACACAATATAAACGGTAAATTATTTCAAGTGAAGATGAATTTTGTTCATATGGACTATAAAAATGCTAGTTTGTTTATGGACTTATTCTTATGCAATATGTGATATTCTACAGTTTTAAGTGTTTCTTCGAGTATCTTAATGCCTTGATATTTCTAAGCTGTTAATGTCTGCATTACTATAATTTGGACTAATCTAGTTATATGTATGTGTACACACTTGTTTATGATTCTTCACTTCTATTCCAACTATCTGTATAGGAGTTTATGTAGGATTCAGTTTCATTTTCTAACTCATCGATTACTTTAGTTTTCTCCTAGCTAATATAGGTTATATTAGATTAGTAATAGATTAGTTTTCTTTTCATACATAGTCTTCATCTACATTTTTTCATTGCATATCCAATCATAATCCATCCTCATCATAAAACCGGTCTGTAATTGTCCAAAATCCCCAAAATAGTATCAATGGAAGTCAGACCAAAATTTCGGATGGGACTCCTAATCCAAATGGTGCATAGTCTAGTTGGGATTGTGTATCGGGGAGTACCCGTTTATTTTGTCGTGTGAATTTATACCCATCAATAGCCATGTAAAAAGCGATTAAACACTTCAGAGCGTCCATCTTAAAGAACCATACCAAGGTTATAGTGTCCCATCTTGCAGTAAGATAATTTTTCACACCACAAGAAATGGGAGAGAGGAGAGGGAACTAGATGATTTTCATCCAAGAATTTGACCTTAACATCAAACTGAATAATATGGTTATAGGAAAAGGCTTGTGAAAATTGGTCACAGAATCCAAAGACCTAGCAGAAATAAAAGATTCAGTATGGAATAATGAACTATCATTATGGTGCAGTGTAGTGTTATACATCCCAGTGAGCTAGAACCCTTGGTACTCATATTTATCTTACTTCTTTCATCACAATACTTTCCCTAAATATTTGAATCCTAAGGAATGAAGATCTCTTAGATTAAAATCTACACAATATCTTGTCATTAACTCTGTCTTATTCTGGATGAACTATGATGGAGTGTTACTTAGATTCGTTGAGAAATAAGATGCATAGAAAGTGCTAAGAGATATCCATGAAGGTTGAGTAGGTGGACCTTTTTTAGGTGATACCACTATCAATAAAATTCTCAACAAAGGATAATACTCACTAACCTTGTTTATAGATGCACATGCACATGTTAGAAATTGCAAAGTCTACCAGTTAAGTGATGAGAATGAGAAGAAAACATCTATTCCATTACAACTAGTAACAATCTCAAGACCTTTTCAACAATGGGGAATAGATTTAATAAGGGAAAACAATCCAAACCCATATAAACAATGCAAATACATCATGACTACAACTGATTATTTCACATGATGGTCAAAACCTTTTCCCTTTACCTATTGTTGGATGTATGGGTTGACCCAGGTTGTACCTTAGTTTTCCAATAAAACCCTATTCACCATCACCCCTTTTGGTAAACCAGAAGTCTAGACTACGCACATAGTGCACAACACAGTATCACCCGAGATGGGTTATGGGTGAATGCAGGATGCAAATATATGCCATTGAAGGGATTCAGGATGTTCCTTTTACTTATTCTACTTTAACATGCATTCTACTATAAAATTCATCGGATCTACTATTTTATCCATTTAATAACATTCATTCTTCATGATTATTCTAGTGAATGTTTTAAATAAACTCTAGCATATGCATTCATTTATCCATTAATTCATCATAAAGAATATAAAATGAACACAACATACATAAGTACACCATTTTTACCATGTTTCACCCCTTGGGATACATCCATAAATATATTCTTCTTTATTTCTTATTCTTCATAAAAATAACAATGCAGGCATTACATCATAGGGTTATGAATGGTGAGGTTGACCAGTGCTTCACTAAGCTCCACAAATTGTGACCTGACCCTCAATTACATATCAAAACTCACTCCATCTTATCTCCACAACTCTTAACAAAAAAGATACTTCGACTCGAGACTCAAAAGTTCTCCAAAATTAGGTTCTTCACACAATGATACTCAAGATATCATCTAGATATATTCTATTTGCCTCATACTTCCTCTATTTATACTACAAAATGGGGAAAAACCCTTACATCATGACTCAAAACCCTAATTCTAAGTGGAATCCACTTGTCCACTTTCTAAATTCCTTTTGCACAGTTAGTTTTCGATCCAACTGTTCCATGCTTTGACTATGTGATGATCTTCCTTATTTCCTGGTGCGTTGCTTCCTTTTTCCTTATGTCGCGTTGCATTCCCTTCTTTCCTGGCACGTGCCTGCTTCCTTTGGTCCATTCCATAACTCATAGCCTTGTTTACTGTGTTGAACCCAAAAATTTCCTGCTCCAACAGGGCCCCAACAATAAACTGTGGCTCATCCCAAGCCACTTAGGTAGTGTGTGCCTCATGTACAGATCTGTCCAATTCCTATAACTTCTTTTCTAGTTATTTCACTTGTGTCTTCACCTGTGCACTCTTCTCTATGGGGATCTCCACCACTTGAACTGTTATGTTCTCTTTCAACACTTCTCTACTTTCTGAGTGCACTTGTTCTAGTATACTTTTATCTATTTCCAGATCTGCTATCATCTTCTCGGGTTTCTCCTATAGGGGCTCCAATTGATCTTATCTTGTCTGTCTTTATTCTTGGGTTGTCTTCAATTCTACTTGCAGATTTTGATTTCCTGTGTGGAGCTCAGTCTTTCTGATATGGGAATTGCCTTATGTATTTGTTTTATATCTTGAACTACAACATTTAACTTTTCTTCCCTTTGATCCAACGTCTAGATGCCTTCGTCCTCTGCCAGGCTCGTTCAGATCTACATAGTCCTTTCATAGAGCTTTGTTATTTCTTTTACTTCTGGCGCAATTTTGTCTGTCTGTTCTATTTCCCGTTGGTCCCTTTCTGATTTGACTTCTGGAGATATGGTTGGTGTCAACTTCCCAACCAACTCTACTATCTCATGTTTGTATCCTCCATCATTTTTTCTATCCTTGTTATCTTCTCTTCTACACTGATTTCTCCTACTAGTACGCTATTTGGGATTGTTTGGAAGACTTCTTCAAGTATTTTCTTCAATTTATCTGTGTGTCATTTTTCCTTCTCATATTCAATACGAACTTATTTGAGTACCATCTCCAACACCTCCTTATCTACCTTGGTTGTCTCCAAGTGTGTTGCATCTATCCTGGCTCTTTATTGTACCTCCTCCGCAACACTGCTCTATAACATATATAACACTTTTGTTGGTATCTTAGCCAATACCAATTCCATATGTTCCACATCCTTAACTTGTTTCTACACCATGTCTTCATCCATTCGCAACATGTATTTAGTAATAATAAATATTTCACTTTCCATTTCCATTATTTGTACTATATCCTCCTCACTCTGCGTTGGCATGTCTTGTTCTTGCACTGTCTGTTATTTTTGTTGTGCCTTGGTGAATTGTATCTTCTCCAATACCTGCTCTAACTTTTTCATCTCCTTCATTATCTTCTCTCTTTGTTTTTTTGCATCTTCATATGCCTTTGTGATGTAGTCTTGTACTATCTCCATGGATAAATCCACATCTTCTTATGTTATGGTATACTAGGGGACCTCCTTATTCACTTTCATTTTCTTGCATGCCCCTCGTGACTGTAAAATAGTTCTCTTGGGTTCCCTTGAATTTGTTTGTTCTGTTATGATTGGGGTATCTATCCATGGTGTCTCCCCTCTTTCTTGTCCCTATTATGCAGGGATATTATCTTCCCTATGTGTGTCTCCATTAGTGGCATCTACATGGTTCTTCTGCTTTGTGACATGCTTGGGAATGGCCTTTTTTTGTCTAAGTGTTATTGTTGTTGCGCTCCTCCCTGTCTGCTTTGTTTGAGCTATTTATTTTCATGTATTTCTTGCTGGGGTACCCTTATTCTGTGATGAGCCCACTTATGATGGTTTCTTATCTTTTTTTGGCTCCACTGGAACCTTCCATTCCTCCTTCCAGTATTTCATTTCCCATTGTACTTCCTCCATTGTGATGTAGTATCTCATCTGTAGCCACTCTTTCTTTGGATCCATTTTTGCATGGATCCAAATATTATTCCTTAATTATTTGACGTTGGATATATTCTTGTATTCCTCCACCACCTCAGGTGGTATCCTCCAAGTTTGAGACACCTTTTCCTATATTTCTTCGAAATATGTCATAAATATGCTGGAGTTTTCTTGCATTTCTCGTACTGTGTTGTGAAACAATTTTTGGTTCTCTAGATGTATTTGGGGTGTTTCTATCCTAATAATGTAATAAGGATGATTATCCATGAGCAATGAAACTTCATTCTTAAATATTGAGCATATTTGAAATCATCCAGAAATAGGTTTAACAACTATGGACTGCAACTCAGTAGAGTTCCCTTCGCACACTGTGTGACTGTTGTTATTACCCCAACTGGCACTTCTTCTTTGCGACACTTACTTATCAATTTACATGACATAAGTTCTGTTGCTAATATCTTTGTGGATTCTCTAATTTTTTGTATGATGATCCCCCTAGATCCTCTCTTTGTTCCATAGGTTTGCTTCATTTCCTCTGCCAAGGCTTTCTCCTAGATCTTGTCATCTAGATATTGTGCAAATTTCTCACCATCTATGGGAAGGCCTGTTATTTTTGCAATTAAATCAACATCAATCGAAAATTATGTATCCAACCATATAATTTCTTCATGCATTACTACCAGTAATTGTTTGACACAATTATTTATGTCCTTACCCCTTCCAAAATGCGAGATATCTAGCAGGTTCATTATGCATGTGTTATATAAACCTGTTATTCATTATTTGAGTTCCAGTATTGGTATTCCTGTCACATTGACTCCTCCTCTCTCCATGTATATGTTTTTCTCACATTATGGAAACTTGTCTCTTTATTTTACATAATGGCCTTCATAGCGCAATTTATCTACGCATCCTAGCAAATTTAGTAAAAAATCTACTTCTGTTGGTATATGCGGTGACACAAGGGTTAGCTATAGTTTCTTGCGCAATGATCTATCAACTGCTTGTTTTCCTTTGCCCTTTTCTTCCACCCTTGAGGGTCCTGCCTCCTAGAACATTTTATTTTCCTCTTCCTCTTTTGTTTCAGACTAATGCTACCCCGTGATATCTTATTTATGTACTGGCTCCTTCTATGTTGGTGCTACGCCAGATTGAAGACTTGGCTCATCAAACTGAGTTATTTCCTCATCTTCTTCCTCTGTTTGTTGGACTGTTTCCACACTGCGTTGATGCGTCAGGTTTTACTCCTTTGTCATGTTTTATGGGTTAATTTGAATATTTTTTGTCGTAGGGGTTGGCTCCTACTTCTAGACTATTGTAGGTCTCATTGGTTTGATGACCGAGGGAGGGATGGTGTCCACATACACCACTCCCTCTACTTGCATAGGGTTTTTCTCTTCCATTGTTGACTCCTGCGACGACCTTGTGATATTGCATGTGTTCCTCATTGTCCTATTAGGAGATTCGACCTTTGGAGGTGCCATCATGCTCAAAATTGTGTGGTTTTTCTCGAAAATATCACTGATGACCTTCTAAATCACTTGTTCTCTTTTATCTTCTTACTCCTTAGATATTTGTTTTCTTGAAGTCACAATGTGGCTTGTCGAGAATGATTTTTTCTTCTATAGTGTTGTCATAAATACTCCAAAGCTTATCAGGAACGCTTCCTCCACTATCATAAATGTTTGTTTCATGCCTTATTTTTTGCAGTGGGCGATTTTTCTTTTTTCCGACTATTTTGTTTTTCTGGTGCACAATATTTTCTACCATCATATTTCTTTGGTGCACTTGAATTTCCTTTTATCCTAGTTGTCATGTGCGCAATATCTTCACTTATTGTCACACCAGTTTATTATCTGCTACACACTATCATTCTCAAACACTGATCTATCTACTTCTTTTTGGATTTTTCTCATTTTTCTACTTTTTCTCTTCTTTCTCTTCGTTTCCTTATTTTTCTACTTTTTCTTTTATTTTTTTCTTTTTATTCCTACTATATACATTATGTACAATTCTACTTTTTGTGTTATAATTACCAAGGGTTGGAAGGTCGATTGTCTCTATACAGTTTCAATCAACTACCATTCACCATTCCTTGCATTCCCTTTCCTGATAAGTCATTTAGTTGCACATCACCTTCATATATGAAAAAATATATCTCATAAGGCCCTAGCCAATGCGTTCTGAACTTACCTGGGTGTTGTAAGTATTTACTGTCATAAAGGAGAACCATATATCCTATTTTTCATTCTTCTTCTTAATGTGTTTTTCATGCGAGGATTTATCCTTTGATTTTTGTACCTTCTGATGGAAACCAACTATAGTTATGTCTTCTTCCAATTCCATGAGTTGATCTAATATTTCCTATGTTTTACCTCTTTTTGTCATATCTGTAATTACTGCAATGTGCATGCTTGGTATCAAATAATCTAAGGGAACTATTTCTTCTTGTACATACACCAATATAAAAGGTGTTTTCCATGTTATATTCTTGCATGTAGTTCTATAATCCCATAAAATTCTTGGTACCTTCAAGTCCCAGTCATCCATGTTTACATTACAAATATTTGTCAAGGCATTCTCCAATATCTTGTTGAACGCTTCTACTGTCCCATTCACCTGAGGATGATAAGGAGTTCTATTCTGGTGATATATCTAAAATCCTTCCATCATTTCTTGGATTGTATTTTTGATAAAGTGAGTCCCCTGATCAGTCATCAATATTCTTGTGTATCTAAACCTTGTCACTACATATTCAAATAAAAAGTGTGTTGTAGGCTCTGCACTGCAATCCTTCATTGTTGCTTCCTTGTTCGATAACACAAGTATTCCAACACAGGATGGACACCTTCAGTAACCACTCACACAACCATATCAAATACCAACACACTGATGTTTTGACGTGGTAAAACCCCTACGGGGAAACATCCATGGCCCCAACCAGTGCATCCACTTGGAGCAGTTTATTAATGCAAAAAAAAAAGATTGCAAAGATATTTTACAAGAGATTTTCTCACAATCGATCATAGAAAAATGACCCTACATGCTCTTTAAAATAAAGATCATGGACCAACTGGGTGTTAATCCATGGATAAATGGCCATTAAGATCGAGGAGACTATAAACCATCATATCACTCTATGTCGGGAACATATCATGACTGTCAGATTTCCTAACTAGAAATACATACTAATGCATACTAAATAAACACACTAAGAAACACACTTTTACCTAATGACACATTAGACCAAGTAGATATTAACTAACTCCTAAGTGTCTAAATATCCAAAAATCCCCCCTTAAGAAAAAATTGGGATAGGATTGAAGGTTTTACAATAGTGAAATGATAGGAGAAGGAAGGAGGCATTAGAGCCTATCCCCCATTGATGAAAACTTCCTGAACTCCTAACATAGATTGAAATTTTGAAAAATTCACTTATGTAAGAGACTTTGTGAAAATGTCTGCAACTTGATATTCTATAGGGAAAAAGAACACTTCAATAAATTGATCATGAATGAGATTTCTGATGAAGTGCATGTGGAGATCGATGTGTTTCTTGCGCTAGTGTTGAATTGGGTGTTTGGTGATCATGATCTGAGGATTAGGTCAAATAGGTAAAGACAATAGGATTCAAATGGCATATAGAGAATCCAGTGGAAATAAGAAAGTTGTCCATTTTGGCATACCAAGCTCGGGGAGCTTGCTTAAGACCATAAATATATTTCTTAAGGAAACAAACAAGGCTAGATTCATTCTGGACATAGCCATGAGGTTTTTCCATGTAAATTTATTCTTGCAAATCTCCATCCAATAAGGCAGATTTAACATCCGTCTGATGGAACTCCCATTTATGTGAGGCGGCAAGGGAAAGAACAAGGCGTATGGAATTCATTTTGGCTACAAGGGAAAAGGTTTCATTATAGTCAATTCCTTCAACTTGGTAAAATCCTTTGGAAACTAACCGAGCCTTGTCTCTTTCAACACTTCCATCTGATGCATACTTATTTCTATATACCCATTTACATATGAAAACGTTTATTCATTTTGGAAGAGGTACAAGATCCCAAGTATCATTTTCCATTAAATAATGATATTCTTCATTCATTGTTGTATCCCAATATGGATGACTTGAAGCTTCTGCAAATGTTTCTGGATCATCAGTCTATAAAACTTGAGACAAAAGAGAAGAGGCTTGTTGGCACTATGAACGTGTCTGATGTTGATATGAAGGATCACTAACAAGATCACCGACTGCTTCTTGTGTTGAACAGACCCATCTAAGAAGAAAAGGAGTTGAAGCTGGTGCTAGTTCAAGTTCAAAGGAATCAATTGGAGGAAGGTGAGAAAGAGAAGGTGTATTTTCATCCTCACTATCATCATCTGAATAATAAAGTAGAACATAAGAAGGCACAAACATCAAAGATGGCTCGTAATCCAAAGAAGGATCAAATGTCGAATTAGGCTCGTAGGCCAAAGAAGGCACAAATGTTGAAATAGGCTTGCAGGCCAAAAGATTTTCATCAAATTTAACATCTCTTCTAAGAATAATTTCATTACAATGTGGTTGAAGAAGCCTATAACCTTTGACATCTTTAGAATAATGAACAAATATACACTTCTCACTTTTAGGATACAATGCTTTCCTTTTCTCATCAGGAATGTGAGCCCATGCTATACTCCCAAATACATGGAAGTGACTTACATCTGGTTTAATTTTAGTCCTAGCTTCTTCCAGTGTTATATTTTTAAGAGCCTTTGTGGGAGTGAGAATTACTACGTAATTTTCACAGTTGATGGCTTCTGCCCAAAACTTTAGACTTAATCTCTTATATTGGATCATACAATTAGCCATTTCTTTTCATGTGCAGTTCTTTCTCTCAGCAATAGCATTTTCTTGTGGTGTATATGGAATAGTTTGTTGCATTTGGATTCACTGTATACTGCAGTAACTTGTAATATTATTTTTCACATATTCGCCTCCATTATTTGTTCTTAACCTTTGAATTTGATTTCCAAATTTCTTTTCTACAAGGGCCTTGTAGGCCAAAAACTTGTCAAAAACTTCACTCTCAAGTTTTAAGAAGTAAACCCAAGTACGTTTGGAAAAGTCATCAATGAAAGTTAAGAAATAATTGCACCCATAAAAGGAATGAGAAGAAAGTGCACCACACAAATAATTGTGAACAAGTTGCAAAGGGCCCAAGGCGTGCCAAGAGGCATGTTTGTCAAAATTGTCTCGATGATGTTTGTTGAGAACATAACCGGCACAAAAACCATCTCTGCATGAAACAAGAGGAAGGCCATACACCATATGCTGATTACATAGTTGTTGCAATGAGAAATAGTTTAGATGGCCCAACTTCTCATGCCAAATTTTTCTCAAGTCATCTCTATGAGCAACAAAAACCAATGAAAAAGATGATGCTCCAAATTTCCCAAACTTGTACAACCTGGCAAGAACATGCTTAGGATATTTTAGATCCTTGATTACAACTGATCCAAATGAATCCATAAAGGTCTAAAAATAAAAAATAAAAAATAGGCCGAAACTAGCGCCACTGCGTCGGGATCATCGAGCCGATTTCGACCATATATTTTTAGTTTTCTGAAAATGGACACTATATGAAAAAGTTATCGCGATCTAAAGGTCAGGTCA
>JASDQU010311519.1:0-13587 GCA_032191745.1 Picea mariana
AATCTTATAAGTGTTGTCATAGTATTGTGTAATATAAATTGCATAATGACTCACTCATGCAATCCATGTGTTTTTTTGAAAGTAATATTCCAAATTATTCTTTGTGTATATTGTCATATTGGTATCCTTACTTCTAATTCAACTTCATGATAACACATGCTTACAATATTTGGTTAATTAGTACCTTGATTATTTGTAGGGGATATATATATTACAATATATTACAATATTACAATATTACAATGTAATAGTAATGCCATACTACAATGTAATATGGCATTACCATATTACATTGTAATATGGCATACAATATGGTATACCATATTTCATGTAAAACTTGTTTTTAAAACCTAAATTCATCATCGCAATATCGACGCAAGTTCATCGGAAATATTTTACTATTTTACCACAATCGTCGCTATAGCGACGAAACTTCATCGCAATTCTCCACGAATATTCGCCACATATACAATATGTGCGTCGTAAATTTGGTTTTGAGATATTGCGCTCATCGATATTACCACGGATTTTTGTCTCAAGTTGCAATGGACTTTCGTCACGCGTTCAGTAGCTGCGTCGTAAGTTATTGGCTTGGCATAACTTTTCGTCCCAATTGCGATGAAGTTTCGTCGTAATTGCCACATTTATTCGTTGTTATTGCGACGATAGTTCGTCGTAATTGCAACGATGCATAGGGTTAACCGATATTGAAGGTGGTGACATGTGGAGAGCTAATTTCGTCGATGTTTCCACGCACACTTGGATCATGGATATAGCGACGAAATTATTCCGACGAAAAAAAATCTTGGCTTTCGTGGAAATTGCGATGGATAAGTGTGGCAATATCAACGAAAAACCATCACAAATTTGCTCATATGTACTAATGACATGTTCCTATACTGAGACATAACACTGTAAAATCTAGGATGGTTCTAGCATTTTTTCAAAAAATCTAAACTAAACATGAAATCAATATGCAAGTAGAGAAAAATGAAAAATTAAATGTAGCTAAGCTAACATGAGAAATCAATATGAAAATGCAAGAAATCAATATGACCTACCTACTTACATGGGGCCATGGGGCCCTAAAGATCAGGTGATGTCAAGTGAAGTCATGCAACTAGTGCAACCATCTGTCCATCACTTCATCAAGGTAATGCCACAGAGATAAGTTGAGCACATAATAATCACTAGCATAAATAGACATATAATCAATCATGAGAAGAAACTGATGGAGATGGGTGGGAGGGAGGAGATCCTCCTGGAAAGAGAAACTACAATCCTGATCATCTGAAAAATCTTGTCTAGAGTGATAACCATAATCTTTATCAACCCATATCTGAAGAGGGATATTGTATATAGATGATGGTTCATCTTCATCTGTGCACAAAGATCCACTGCTTATCGAAGTCTAAGAAGATATGAGATATCAGAAGAAAACTACATGGCTTCCTGGAGAAGAAGATAAGAGGTAAGGGACAACCTCATGACTAGAGGGAGAAAAGTGTTTCCTCTTCACCTAGGAGACCTTGTAAAAATCCTCAAGATGAAAATACTTTCACTTTGTAAAGTAAGTCTTTAATTGCTCTAGAATGGCCATGCCCTGATTTTCATCTAAAATTGAGGACGAAGGTGGTTGGGAGTCCTCACATAACAAATCTGCATCCTCAAAAGGATCTGCATCACAACTCCCAATGGATGAATAAAAAATCACCTTGAAGATACTACACCAGGTCATCCTTGGATTGACAGAACAAATATGTAACCATGTCATCATCAGGTTTCCAAATATATGAATTATACACACATGGAGACTAGTCCTCTGAAGATGACAATTGAACCCCCTTTGCCTGAGATTTTTCCTCAATGTCATAAATGGGATCTCTATAAAAAATGAGATGACTGAAATCCCTTCTGCGTCTCCCAGTCTATATGAAAGTGTTTATCTGTTCATCAACCATATCCAAGGTTTCTTTCATAAGACCATTAATATGACTGAAAATGACCATCTCTTCGTCTTCATGTGCAGGAAGAAAAAAGGTTGGGGTGGCTTCAACCGGATCTTCAAAGTCTTCATCATTGAGACTAGTTGCTTCTTCAACTTCATGTACAGGAGAAGATCAAGGTTGGACAACCTCACCTTCATCAAGCAAGATAAAAGATAATTATATCTCACAAGTTTTCTCAACATGTTGCACCTCATCAGAATTCCCTTTTCTATTTATGGACATGCTCCTCCATCACCTCTTCATCACAGGAGGCTTGATCCTTAATACAAAGTTCTTTGTTTTCCTTTCTTCAAAAGGATTTGTTGCATCCAAGCACCCCTCTAATACTTCTTCACTTCCAAAGTCATGGAATAAAGTATCATCAAGATCCTTAAAAGGGTCACAACTCATCATGGTCTCTTCTTGATGTGCAAGAGGAACAAAGGCCTGGAGCACTTTATCTTCATCAAATGTCATGTTTGTATCTTCAACATGAGAAACTTCATCGAGATATTCTTGGTAAATTTCTTCATATATCTTTCCTTCAAGCATTTCTTCATCTTCAAGGGCTATTTCTTCAGCGGATTTTTGAAATAACTCTTTCACATGATCCATCAATTCCTCAACATCTTTATTAGCAAACTTTTCCTTTTCCATCTGTAAAAGTTCTCTCCTTGAGGAATGCCAAGTTATGGACGAGGTTTCATCCCATGGTGCCATATTTCCATTGATTGAAAATACACCTCAATGGAGTCACTAGGTGACATCAAGGCTCATCAAAGGATGGAAAGGGGGAAACAAGGAAAGGTGGGTTCTGGTAAGATGGAGTCGCCAAATCAGCTTTAAGAGGGGATCATCAAGGGTGGAAGGGGAGAAGAAAATTACCTAATGTGGATTCAATAGGAAAACTAAGGAAAGGATTTGGGATAGCTTTCCAAAGTGTCATTAGGGCCCGGAAGAGAATTCAAAATCCTCCTCAGCAATGACGCCAAAATGTTATCTCACAAGTTGTAGGTTTGGAAAATCCTAACCCAAACCACAATAAGGAGAGAAATAAGATAACACTTATCCATTGTCACCTCAGATAGGTATTCTCATCACTTAAGAGGTGAAGTGATCGCTTCAAGGGGGGAATCCCAGGTGACCCTAGGGAGAAATGAGACAGAAAGTGAGATTATGAGATGAATTCCCCATAGGTCAAGTTTCTAAGTGAAATATGGCTTTGATGACACATCTCGTAAATGGTTTAATGTTTCCAAGTCTTTGAGTATCTGCGGAAAGTGTTTGTACCAGCCCGATCCACAAGAAAATCCAATTATATGAGCTATATGTTAGGTAGAAAAGAAGGTTAATATTGTTGTCCCTATTTGCAGCAGTCAAAAATATATATATCAGAAAATAAATATTTGTTAGAGATGCTAAACAAATGCTAAAATTCTACCAAATGATGCAAGAGATAGGCTAGATAAACACTAGTATAACTCCAGTATGGAAGCACAAGACTTTAGCAATGTGACAAGGCTATAAGAAAAAAAGTACTGCAGATATATTATTCATCCTTATGGATGTATAAAACAAGTTGTTACATAAGAAAAATCAGCCACCAAAACTTGCAAATAATCCACCCAAAAAGTGCACTGGAACTAGTAGACTATAGGGGTAAATTACTAGCAACTTTTGACGGTTCAAAAGAGACTTATTTAGAAAGTTTTTTGGGATTTTTTGCAGCACTAATGGACGTATATTAAATTTGTAACAGAATCAAGAACTACTTGGAGAAACAATACACCCTTGTGGCCTTAGCAAGCTTAGAACACAGAAAAAAATCCAACTTAGACGATCTCAATATCTCAACTTTTTACAATTACCAATGCAATAATTTTTTTCTCCAATAGTGTCTTTCTATTGGGAAAATGGATTCCCTTGATTAAACAAGTTATATGTGTTACTTCCTTGGGGTTTTAATCCCTTTTACTCCCCAAGGAAAACCCTAACCAACAAGGAAAATCTAGGAGGTTGTAATCCCTTTTACTCCTCCTAGTATCCTTTGCACCAAAAATTATTTCAAACAATTACCATAGAGTTGGATGGGGTTTTATTCCCTTATACTCCCCAATAAATCATCACATTATCCTCACAACCAAGAAGAGAGAGAAATAAACATGAAATCCTTACCTAGTTGAAGCATTAACAAGATGAAACCCTAATTCACCAAACAAATTCCACCATAAAGAAAGAAACAAAACTCCAAGAGAAGATAGTGCATCATCCATCCATCAAAAAGAAAAGTTAAACCATCACAAGATAATTTAACCAAGAGAGATAAAGAGAGGTTCCCAAGTAGGGTGCAAATTTCAGCCAATGTAGTCTTCTCACAATGGGAGAGCTATGTCAAAATGAAATAGAGTTGATCTCTATTTATACAAAAAGTTATAAAACATGTTTTTCCACAATACTTAGGGTAAAACACAAGACAAGGGGTCAACAAACCTTATCTTTCCCCTTTACAAAAGTAATATTATTTAATTCATATTTTGCACATAAGAGAAACCCTAGAAACACAATGTCACCCTTCTTTTGGGCAACGTTTGGAACTTTTGGTCAAGTCATTGAGTTGGAGAAGGGGGATTTAGGCCTCCAAAATCCAATGGTATTAGACCAAATCCTTTCTTCCATGATAATGGACCTCTTCCTTCAAAAATTTCCAAGTGTTCATCACCACCAAACCCTATCCCTAGGGTGACGTCAAGTCCTCAAAAGGTGACGTTTTGGCCATTTCAAGCAAGTCGTTTGAAATGTAGGGGTTGGGTAAGATACTCCAAGGTTTTCTCTAGGCCTCCAAAGGCATGTCATCATGATCTCAAGTGTGGGCCCTTGGCATCCAACATGTGGGCTTCAATCCCCAAGGAAGCCCAAACTAGGCTTGTTTTTCCAAAATTGTCCACCAACCAGGTCCTACAAAGAAAAATGAATACACCCTCCAAGTATCTCAAGTAAAATGCATCATGATGAGTAAAAAAATCAACAAAATATCCATATAAGCATGTACATCCAAAATACCTCATCAAAATAAAAAAATCCTCAAAGACCCTATGCAGTTTTCCAAGTTTAGGTATGGGAGGCTTGACAAAGCAACATATTGGGTGAATCGTTCCTCAAGTTTAGGAGTGTTTCTCAGGGGGAACTCTTTCTAATTCATGTGGATGAGGTTTCATGGATGTATGGAATACATTTTGGCATGGGTTTCATGACATACAAGGGGTTGTAGTGTCTCATTTATGGGTGCCTTTGTAGAGGGTGTGTTGCACCTTCGTTTTCAATGCATCATTTTTCCAAGCCCGTTTATTTTCGTTAATTAATTAAGGTCCAAAAACTGGGTACTCCCTAGGGTGACTTGATTAGCTTGGGGGGTAGTACCAAAGTTTCACTTGAAGGGATAAGTACACATAGTTCCATGGGGGTATAGTCTAGCTTGTAACACACTTTGTGTAAATCCCTCAATCAAATGGGACATTCGTGTTATGTGTTTGTTTTTGCAGGTATTTGATTTTTTTAGGAGAATCATTTCATTTCTCTCAATACCTCTTTGGGTGAGCATATAGAAGGTTCATAATTAGGATTTTATATTTTTCCAACCATATCCCCTATGGGCCTTCAACCCCTTCTTCCCATGAAATGAGGGACAACCACTTCCTGGTTCAGTACACCCAAAAATCCCAAAAGGTAACAAGATGAGGGGATGAAGTGTGGAAAGTGACAAGTATGGTCAAGAATGGCACGATGAATTTTCAAGAGGAGCTCCTTGTAGCACACCTATCCCTAAGGGTGACCCACTTAATAGGGCACAATGTCAACCGCCAAAGTAAAACAAGGCAAAGAGTATAATTTTCAAGCAAACATTACATAGTCAAAAGCAATAATAGATGCAACAAACTCAAATGCCTCAAATATTGAAATGACACTCACCATAATACCTGGATTGTACCTCATGGAGAAAGACCCAATGTATTTCGAAAGCCAACTAATGTGGTGGATATCGTCATGATGAACATGGATTTGTGGTGGTGAAGTGGGTCCCTTTCTATGCAAGTGGACACTCCTAGTCAAGTTATCTCTCGTTACTCCATGTCTACAACCTGAGGGCCTCAAGACATCATATCCTTATTTATCCCTAGGATTTGGGGATAATAGGAAAAAATTAGTATAGAATAAGGTGACAACAAGGATGACTATCATTTCTAGAATGGTCTACTATACAAGCTCGATAAGCTTTGTATTCCTAAAGGTGAATGATTGCAGCTTATCAAAGAGGCTCACACCTCCAAGATTGCATGACATTTTGGTGTTGGGAAGATAGTTTCCAACTTACAGAGGTACATGTACTGGCCCAAAATGCAAGAAGATGTAGCATGGTATATTAGAGTATGTACACTTTGTTGTACTAGCAAGCCTAGTAATAGGAAGCAAGGTCTATACCATCCCTTACATGTACCCACTCGACCTTGGGAAAGTATTTCCATGTATTTTGTGGGAGGTTTACCAACAACCAGGAAGGGACATGACTATATATTCATGGTATTTAATAGGTTCAACAAAATGTGCATTCTCATGCCTTGTAAAAATACCATCAAGGGACAAGAAGAAACAAACTTATTCTTTGAACATGTATGGGTGCACTTTGGGATACCAAGGAGAATCATTTTAGATAGGGACACCAAATTTCTCAGTGCCTTCTAGAATATATTGTGGGAGAAGATGGACACTAAGCTCAAGATTTCTACGACATTCCATCCACAAACATATGGGAAGATAGAAGTAGCCAACAAGTCTTTGGTGCATCTTTTGAGGGGTTACAATCAGACGCATCTGAATAGTTGGGACGAAGATATGATCTATATACAACACTATTATAATAGAACAACCCACACTTCTACTAGTAAGTCACCCTTTCAAACTTTCTTTGGATAGTTTCCATCTCCACCCTTAGATGTTGTATATGAACAACAAGGAGGAGTGAGGGAGGACCTAATAGGATATGCATTAAAAGTAGATTTTTTTTTTTAGAATATTAGGTAGATTGATTTTCAATTACAGGAGATGCTAAAGAAGTCACAAGAAAAGTACAAGGATGGAAATGACCAGCACATAACAGAGAGAACATTTATAGTGGGAGACATAGTATGCTTACAATTGAATAAGGAAATACTACAGGGTCTTGGTAAGAATATAAAGGCTCTGCAGTATGGTCCTTTTTAGCCATTAGAAAAGGTGGGAGATAATTCATACAGACTTAGTCTACCCCCATACATGTGAATTTATTCAGTAATGAATGTGGAGAATCTCAAACTCTATGAGCCTTCCATATTGGATCAAGAGGAGGAGTAGGTCCTACCTTCCATAGAGGAATTAGAACTATATGCTTAGGAAAAGTTGGAAGAGGACACAATTTTATAGAATAGGTACAAAACTATAAGACATGGGCATCATGACCTTTGGCATATTGGGTTGAAAGGACAACTTCTAGGAAAAGCAAAATGATACTCCAGGGAGAAGGTAGAAGAAATATTTCCTCACCTCATTCAGTAAATATTTTGGGGAAGAAATGCCTTCCTAAATGGGGAGGTGTGATCTATATTGGATCATTATAATATTTTTCATCTATCTCAGTATTTTTTGGGTGGAAAAATTAGAGGAATCATCTTGCAGGGTCATTTTGGTGGCTAGTCCAAATTTGGAAATTTGGGTCCAAAAAACCATCTGAAATCTTCTTTTGAGGCATAAAATGACACTTTTTTATGGTACAAACTTTATTCTAGAGAAATATTATGTATTCTAAACAATAATGCCTTTCCAACAGTGCAAGAATCACATCAATCGGAGTTCATATGATAAAGTTATGCCTCCCGCAAGTTGCCCTACCATATTGATCACCATGGTGCGAGTGGATGCCATGTCATCCCCCATTACTTAAACATGTGGGGATATCCATGTAGTTTATTTTATATAAAATTCTATAAGTTCCAAACCAAATCACTAATTGAGGGTTGAGGAAGTCAATACCCTAACCCTAGATGGATATCGAGTTATCTTAAATACTAAGCCACTAGGAGGAGAAGGGATTCCATTCTATGTTATTGTATTTTATTCCATAGCAAAGCAGAAAAAATAGGAGTGGGAAATTAGAGAGCATAACATAGGGGGTTAATGTTTTGTAGCAACCTAATAGGCCACATGTAACTCCATAGAGATTTCCTTCTCCTTTGTACTTGCATTATTTCCATACCAGAGAAAAGAAAGAAGAGAAGCATTTCCTTCTTGATGGGTTTTATCTCGTAAGGGTTTCCCAGAGAAAATATTTATGTTATTTTTTGGATGGTGTGTGATTGTATTTTACTTTTCTCTAATTTCCGCATTTTATTTATTTCATGCATAAGCATAAAATCAGTAACTAAAGATTTTGGAATCTAAAGGAAAACAAAAAGTTCGATGGAAAAAATATTATATTCTTGAAATGAGAATATATATGTCATGGCCCTTTGAGAGGGATTCATAGGTAAAAAATAGAAAAATCCTCGTAGCAATACTGGATATACCCTACAAGGCTGTGCGTCATCCAAAAATATTAAGACTTAAAACCGTTGAAACATAAACCACCCAATTAAGAACATTTATGCACCGAGTCTAGTTATAAGATTATGTTTTCATGCAGTGATTTCTAGACATCGAGTGTATTCTGATACATGAATACATATTTTTTGATTCAAGGATCATATTTGGGAAATAACTCCCCATCTTCATTCCTCGGGATATCAGATAACTTAGATAGGCAGGTGGGAACATAGATTCTGCGTAGAATATCTCCCATTTCGGTGTAAAATTGATTTTCCAAACTATTGCAAAAAGATTATGTGTAGAATATATCCCATTTCAATGTACAATTGATCTTCCAAACTATTGCACAACCCGACATCAAAAGTTGATTTGGTGCATTGCCAATTAAAAGCTCAAAAATTTGAATCGATATCATTGTATGTGTCCAAACCTTCGTAAATGTTCCATTATAATATGTGGCACTATCCGTTAGGCCATTCCCCATCATTATTACTTTGAAGTTTAAACTATGGAGACTTGTTGCGCCATTTTGCATGGAATGCATATGAGTCTTTAGTTGTTAACATATCATCGGTTTGATTGTATTTGGAAATCCTATTCCCACTGGGGAATCCAAAAATGAATCCATGTGTGGCGATTGGTGTAAAACATTTTTTAGTCTAGGTTTGCACAATAAGGTCTAGGCATTGCCATTGCTCTATGTCCAAAATAAAAACATCCAGGCCCTCCATTAAACTTTTTTGCATGGGGGCTTCACTATGATTCGTACTTAAAATGATTTTATACATAGGAGGGATTCCATGGAGCATAAATCCACTATGTCTATGTGTTTGTGAAACAAATCTAAACAAATTTAACCTTCATAGTGTAGATTTCAATTTTATTTATTAGATTTGTTTTGACGAACTATTCCAGTGGAATATCCACGATAGTTTACAGATCATCTATTTTAGAATTGTTCTCCATTTTCTTTCACCACAAGAATCACCACTGCAAATATCCCATTGAAACCAGGTGTATCACAGAACCAATATAATTAAACCCTTAGAAACAAAGGCATCCCTCTGAAGCCAATAATTGCTCTGATACCAAATGTAAATTTCAAACCTTTATAGTATAGAAATGCACACACGAATTCTTTATCAAATAGAAAGAAAACAATAACATTCACACATAGTACTCATAAATATATTCTAAGATATTTGTATGAAGTCACTTCCTCATAGTCGTTGTTGTCATACACAAAATTAACAAAGTGATATTTTTGAATTTAATTATCATAACCTTCATTTTTTCATTGTTAATATTTATGCCATACAAACTCTTCTTCAACCTGCATACCAAGTTCTCATTTCCTTTGACCTCATACCCATGTGGTTGTTGCATATAAATCTCTTCCTCCAAATCCCCACAGAGAAAATTTGTTTTTACATCTAACTGTTCAATATGCAAATCTTCTAATGCCACAAGACTTAAAATAGTCCTAATTGAATTCATTTTAACAATAGGAGAAAATATTTCATCAAAATCTATGTCTTTCTTTTTTGCAAACCCATTTACAACAAGTCTAGCCTTGTACCACTTGTTTCCTCCATATTCTTCCTTCAACCTATAAACCCATTTATTCTACAATGTTATTTCTCCTACAGGAAACTAAACCAAGTCCCAAGTCTGGTTCTTTACCAAGGAATCCATTTCCTCTTTCATGTCTTCCTCCCACTTCTTTTAAGTGTCTATATGCATTTCCTCTTCATAACTTTCTGGTTCACCAAAGTTAGTCAACAATAAATAATACAATGAATGATATTATCATTCATTGGATCCACTTAATCGGGTAGATCTTCTAACAACACTTTCAAGAGTTTGAGGTGCCTAATGTTCCTGTTGTTGTACATTTTGATTTTATGGTACCTTTGGAATTTCATTTTCTTTGATTTCATCAAGCACTATGTATTATGTGTTTTCATTTTCATGTTTCTTTCCGTGCAATTGATCTTTGTACATGACCTTTTCATTGAATACCACATCTCCACTCCTAATGATTTTATGATTTTCATAATCCCATAAGTGATCACCAAAATCATTAAAATTGTATCCAATAACGGTATACTTCTTGTATTTTTCCTCAAGCATTGTTCTATTTTCTTTATCAATATGGACAAATTCTTCATAATCGACAATCTTCATAAATGAGTGGTTTACCTTTTTACTGTTCATGCCTCCTCTGAAATGCCACCATCCAAGGAGCTTGAAGGCACTATGTTTATTAAGTAAACAAAAGTATCTACAACATCTGCCTAGAACTGTAAGGGAAACCCATCCTGCAATCTTATACTCCTTACATGTTCCATGATTGTCTCGTTCATCCTTTCTTACACACCATTTTATTGTGGTGTTCTTGGAACTGTCGTCTCTCTATGAATCCCATGGTATGAACAATAATCATCAAAATCCTTGTTGCAGTATTCACCTTCATTGTTTTATCTAAGACACTTCAACCTTTTTCCTGTCTCATTCTCAACCAAATCTTTCCATTTCTTAAAAGTGTCAAAAACATTATATTTTTTCGAATGCAATAAACCCAAGTTTTTCTAGTTGCATATTCAATAAAAGTAACATAATAATGAGATCCACCAAGAGATGATACCTAAGTTGGTCCCCATACATATGATACCCGAGTTTTTCTTCTTTTCCTTTCCGACTCTAAGAAATCTGACTCTCTTTTGTTTTCCATAAACATAGTGCTCACAAAAATCCAAATCAATTTGTTTAGGATCTAACAACAAATTCCTTTTGTGAAGTATTTGCATCATGTTCTCACTCATGTGTCCAAGCCTATGATTCCACAGTGTTGTATCCACTCCTATAGAAGATAAAGATATGTAAGAGTCAACATTACCAATACATAAATACAATGTACCTACCTTCTCTTCTTTTTCCATTATCAATGATCCTTTAGTGACCTTCCACGCCTTATCTGTAAATGTAGATATACATCCTTCACTTGCCAACTTTCCTGATGAAATTAGATTTCTTCTTAGTGTCAGACAGTTGGCTTAGGTTGATGGATATTTGGTATGGATTGTTGGTTGTCATTGATTTAAACTATTGGAGAGTGATATTGTAGATTGATGTCAACCCTTAGTGATTGATGTTAACCCTTGGAGAAAGCCCGGTAGCGAATTCTGGTAGCACAAAGGTCTGGGTAATGGACCCAAGGTTGTTTCATGTATAATGGTATGAGTTTTAATATTTTTAAGGTAATACTATTCTAGATGGATAGTACATGTCATTCCATTTCTGGTGGTATGTGGAACGTCACATAAGTCCTCACGGTTAGAGAGTTATGGCCATGAGAAGTTGGAGAACCCAGGTTTGGGTAATGGACCCAAGTTTGTTTGATGGATAATGGTATGAGTTTTGATATATTTGAAGGCAATATTATTCTAGATGGATATCACATGTCATGCCATTTCTGGTGGTATGTGGAACGTCACATAACTTCTCACATTTTGAGAGTTATGGCATTACGAAGTTGGAGGACCCTCATATGTTGGCTTGAAGCCCCAAAAGGTCAAAGAAGTCAAAGAGTTCGCAAAGAAGAAATTATTATTTAAATAATAAAGTAAAGTGACAAATTCAAGAAGGATTATTTAAATAATAAAGTGAAGTGACAAAATCAAAGAAGATTATTTAAATGATAAAGTGAGGTGACAAAGTCAAGGAGGAATATTTAAATGATAAAGTAATGCAGAACTTTCTAATTATGGAAAGTGGTTAACCCTAAAAATGAGGAAAATAGGTTAAGTGACCTATAAATGGGTTAAGTTACCTAGAAATAGGTTAAGTGACCTAGAAATGGGTCAAGTGACCTAGAAGATGCTTCTAAGGAAGATATTTGGAGAGTATAAATAAGAGGCAAGGCTCTCTCATTTCAAATCACACTTGAGAATATTGAATATATATAGGTGAATGAGGTAACCAAAGGATATCTAAGCCGAATTTCAGAGGGAATGTGAAGAAAAGAAGGCCAAAATTCAAGGGAGGATAAATTCTTTTGATGATGCTTTCTAAGGTATGTTATTTACAAGTCATCTCACCATTTTCACAATAACTTTGTTTCTAGAATGATTCAAACCGTGAAATTGATAGGACATTGAGGAAACATATCCAGTATATGTGGTAAAAAATAAAACTTGTGGGTCATTTTATTTTTGGAGTTACACTCCGTGGAAAATAGGGTTTGTGGCTAGTCCTGAAACTAGTCTAAAACATGTGTCTTGGGTAAAAACGTCACAACTTCTTCATAACAGATCCAAATTTAGTAAGAAAAAATGTGTTGGTTATAGTACAGTCTGTAGTATTATGTGCAACATTTTCAGATATATTCAACAAATATTCTGTGCGGGGCACACTCTACAAGGTCGCTCTCTAGAATAATCCAGAATTCAGCAAGGTATGCCATTTTTGTTATAACTCCTTTTCTGAGAGGTTCCAAGTAGTGACACTTGGAGGAATTTCATAAAAAAAACTGAAGAACATTGTGTACTATTTTCAAATCTTTATTCATTATAGGTACATAGTTATGATTATTTCAAGTTAGGGTTGTTGACTAAATGTGAGACTAAAGAAAAGTTTGATGAAAATGCTAGTCTCTTGTTGTGAAAGTTAAGGAAGGTTTGCAGGTATGTGATCATATACACCAGGCCTATTACAAAGTTACAAATCATATTTGGATGATGAAATTGATGAGGGATTTTGGTTAAGGTACATGTTGGGTACATGGTTGAGACAAATAGTTGATGAGTTGGCACATACATGAGGTGTATAGTTGATGATGTTGGTACATCTTGATGAGTCATAGTTGATGAGTAGTCGATACATGATCAGTACATACTTGGTACATGGTTGGAGGCACTTGTTAGTAGTATTTTTGACACATGATTTATGGATGATGTAGCATACTTGTATTGGTATACTATTAGAA